>JAANSK020166666.1:0-15006 GCA_011763485.2 Isoetes engelmannii
TTTCGAGGTTTTTTCTTTTTTACTCGTGTTTTAGTGTTGGTGATGTGCAGGTACAGGTTAACAAGCGGCAGCACTTTTGACTTCTCCATTCGTGGGTTTTTTGGAGCGATTTTCAGCCTATGTTTGTCAAAGCCCCTTGCCGAAGGCTTATCGCTAGGGTTTTCCTCGAAAACCCGAAGAGGTGGAGTTTTTTAATCCCGGTGATAAGCTTTCGGCAGGTACAACAACCATCATCTATTAGCATTGTAATTTTGGGGGTCCAAGCTCTATAATTGGATATTCCCTTTATTTTTCTTTGTGAGTAGTTCGCATATATGCGGCTACCCACTGTCCACCATTGTAAAAAATCTGTTGAGAGATGAATGAGAAGCCTATCTATCGGGAGTTTTGCCGTTTCATGCGAGCCCCATTCTAGAATGGCATATTTTATAGAACAAATTTTAAAAATGCCTCCAAATTTTTGCTTGCAAAATTGCGAAAATGCCCTTGTTTTAGGGGTATTTTTGGTAAAATGACCATAACTTTTTTTTTTATGATCCAAATAAGAATGTGATCTTCAGATGAATTATAGATGAGGATGAAACCTTCCCATCAAATTGAAAATCACAATGAATTATAGATGAGGATGAAACCTTCCCATCAAATTGAAAATCACATGAATTGGAGTCTGGAATCACAAGCTATGGTAAATCTTAGATACAAACAAATCGTAAATGTAACTTAAGATTTCAGACTCCGATTTAGATGATTTTAGCTTTGATGGGAAGATATCATTCTTATCTATAATTCGTCTGAAGGGCAGATTCTTATTTGGATCATAAGAAAAAGCTTATGGTCATTTTACCAAAAATCCCCCTAAAACATGGGCATTTTTACAATTTTGCATAAAATGAGGGGCATTTTTCAAATTTGCCCCTCTTTATACAAGTTGTTATTGTTTATGGATGATTGGGATTTTTTGTGGATGCCATCTTGATGAGTGAGATTGTCCCTTCTGCTAAGGATCTCGTCCCACGGTTCGAGCAATTGTGAAAATTCTTTTGTATAGGGGAATGGCCCTCTGTGCCATTTTCTAGCCCAGGAAAAGGGCCCGACCCAACGGCGCTGTTAGACAGAGGGAGGAAATGGCCCAGAGGGCCACTCGCCCAATGTGACGGACGATCATGTTGTTTTCAGCCGTCATTTCTGACACGTGGACGACCCTGACCAGGTTGTTGCAGAATGTAGAGCAAGAACAAAACAAATTACAAAATCGAGGCCAAGACCAAACGCGACGCAAATAACGGCAGAGGAGATTTACGAAACCAATCTTTGATACGTGCCGATTTGCTATTGGTTGAAAGGTAAAAAGAGTCTGGTCGTCCTTTACATATCATGCTTATCATTATTGATATTAAAGGAGATTTCTTTCAGAGAAAATCCTCTCCTAGCTTTAGAGGGCTTTGTTTTGTGCAGCTGCCTATGCAAAAGATCTTTTTTGATTCAGAAGAAGGCGTCTTACCTTCAGAGTGTGCCAATGTATGCCTTACATTACCATTAGATACGAGCTAGGAAGGGAGTTTATATACTGAGTCTTGGGACCTTTCCTAAGACAAGAGCGTTTATTGACTGGTTGCCCAATTAGATGCAAAAGGCTAGAGTACCACTTCCATTCGCCCCTCCCAAGCCCTGCGAGGATAGGATCGACCATGAACATTGGAGGCAGGATCCGGAGCTGGATCGCCAGGACGTACTCCTTGACAACCCTTCTGAGTAGTGGCTCAATCCTCCACTGAGCAAAACCATGGATCGATGCCAATAGAGCTGAAGTCTGGAGACAATTTCTAATGGACGAAGAGAGAATCTCTCACTAACCCTTCTCATCTTCATCTCTGTATCCCTGACTCACGTGTTGGCCACCTCGTTGCTTAGTCAAACTACAACCTCTATTCAGCTCATGGCAATCCTCCGGTTGGTCCATGAAAGTCACAAGTGGGCTTGACTTGGGAGTTGATTTAGATTCAATGCCTCTAAAACTAAGAGCATACTAACAAATGCATGATTATTCCTTAAGGCCAAGGATTTAACTACGAGAGGGGTCTTCTTTCTATGATATGCAATGAGTAGAGCTTAAGGACTAGAACATACATCAAGATCAAATAGGATCATACAACAAGACTCAAGTAATAGCCCCCATACCCACTATAGGACTATAAGCTGATAATTCAAATCAAATAGAATATCTGTACGATGGCTTATCCTGTGAATATATTGTTTGGTTATGCTTTTCTTTTCATCTTTGTGGCTTTCATGTTGTGTCACAATCAATATCCCACTAACTAAAGACCATATTAGCCTAACGACCACTAACTATAGACCTATAGCTCAAGGTGAGTATGCTAGATATCTCCACGTGTGTGACGGTTGCTTATCTTTTGTATCATTCTACCAAGATTAAAGGATTTGATCCCCAACTTGTAAAGGTTATGCTAAGGAATGATTTATCTTTTGCAATTTATAATAAACTTGGTGAATTCAATATGGAACAAAACTTGGTAATGGTGATGATTTCTTATTGAAGGTAAATATAGTGTTAGCAAATCGAAATCAATACCTCGTTTGATGGTTCCACTAAGATTGTTCTTGATATGGCATTTTAAATCTCATGCAATAGATGATTGTAGACCTGAATTTGCCCATAATACATCATAAAAAGCAACACAAATAATTGGCCATATAAGTATTTGTACAAATCTCATAGCACCGCATAATAAATGAGAGCATTCATGTGTGTGTGCAAGCTTTACCTCCACTAAGAAAAAGTTTGAAAATAAAAAGTTCCTAACAATGACAACTTCGTGAGTATGCCTAACCAATGACAACTTGTTGAGTAAGGGCGCATTTGAATAAACTTGCGCCTATTAAAAAGTGGCTTTTGTCAATTAGCATGAGTAAGCTTTTGAAGGAGGGAGGCCAGTATAGCATTCATTTTTTGAGATGGTGACTTTGGAAGTCATTCAACTTGCAAACAACAGCTACTCCACATTAACAACTAATAAGCAAATCATCACTGAATCGATAGAGTTGTAAAATCTTAAATCTTGGTGTTGCCTATAGACAAAATTTTCTAACATAAAAAAAACTTTACCATTTACTTGTCCTGCTTTGCACTAAGTCCATCGGCGCATAACTATTAATATTGGAACATCATGTGTCAGCATCACCTTATAACTGCAGGAATGAAATAGTCCTAGCATAAAAAAACCTTGCTACTCACCTGCTTCTCTTGCGTCTGCCCCATCTACGTGTGACTGGTGGGGCCATACAACGAAATTGTATATAGTTGCTAATTATATATAATCCGCCACCAGATCTCTGCCATCCATCTTGCTCAGATCGATCCAAACCGTCAGATCGGGTGTCTTCTAGAAGGTTCCTGGGGGCGTATAGGCGCCAATTGTATATAATCCTCCGCCAGATCTCCGCCATCCATCTTGCTTAAATCGATCTAAACCGTCAGGTAGTGGCTTCTGGAAGGTTTTCGGCACCCCATTTCGTCCGACCATCCCTTTACATATTGTTGGGGACCTCCAACTTTTTTGTTCAATCTGATATCCCATCTCGTCCGTCCATCCCTTTACATATTGTTGGGGACCTCCAATTTTTTTGTTCAATCTGGGGCCCCATCTCTTCCGACTTTTTTGTTCAATCACCCCATCTCGTCCTATTTTTCTCAATCTAATGCCCCATCTCCCCCGTCCATCCCTTTACACATTGTTGTTCAACTATGCTAAATATTTGTGTCAAGGAATTGTCGAACCTCCCTCCCCCCAAGTTGGAGAGCTCCCCCTATCACTCTTGCACAATATTTAGAGAGGAATCCTTAGAGAATATTCTATAGGAATCTTGCCTATAGCAATTATATAGTTTAGATATAACCATGTGCTATAAAAAAACAACGTATATAGCCTTGCATCGGCTCTGCCCTTCTGGGTTGTGATGGCATTTTCATGTACAGTATACCAGCAAGTTCATTACTGTCAAGTTTTTTCCCCCGAAAACCTTCGAGGCGGGGGTTTTTTCATCCTCGCCGTAATGCACTTGCTGTTTTCTGTTTCTATGAGTCCCATAGGCCAATTGGTTTCCGTGGACGATAAAAATATTATTCTATTCTAGTCTATTATTCGTAAGCAGTTTTTCACATTGAAGTCTCAAAAACCCTCTGCATTCTCTTCAATCCATTCACTTGAGGTCATACATTTTCCCTTTATTTTCTTTTCAACCAGATGGGTTTTGACTCCGCTATGTATTTATCTAATATCATTTTTTTTTTTTTTTTGCCCTTCAAATAAATCAACCTACTTGGATGGATGAAAGATTTTAAGCCTTAAATTTGAATGGTAGACCTTCGTTATTTTGGAGGGCAAGTTTTTAACTGGCCTTTCACTTTGCATGGCAGTTTTAGATGGTGTCATTTTGTTGTAGGGTAAATCCTTAGCCTTAAATTTGAATGGTCGACCTTCGTTATTTTGGAGGGCAAGTTTTTAACTGGCCTTTCACTTTGCATGGCAATTTTAGATGGTGTCATTTTGTTGTAGGGTAAATCCTTTTAGTGGCATTCAAAACAACAAACCTATTGTGGGAAGTTTCACAATAACATTTAAGGCATTGCTAGTAAGCCGCTTTGTTTCTACATGTAATGTGGAATAACACCCGGGATGGCATTTGGAAGTGGAGTGAGCCAGCCCAAAAACCGAGAGTGTCGTTAGACGCGACCAGTTTATGGGCTGGCGCACACCACTCCGGAATGCCAGAGCAGGTGTGATTCAACGAGGTCTAGCTTTCAGTTTATGGGCTGGCGCACACCACTCCGGAATGCCAGAGCAGGTGTGATTCAACGAGGTCAAGCAAAGCTAATCTAAATCTGTGATGAGCCATAGCAATTCGTGTCGCCACAGGACAGCAGGTCACCAGACCTACCAGGTAGAATGCATACCCCGTTTGTGATTCTTGATCAGAATGAACTACACATGGCATTCACCCCCTTTGCTTGACGTTATAGGCTTCCGTTATAACAAGGTGTTGCAATTATCGGCAAAGTTCGAATATGCATCTATATAAGTGCTAATAAGTAATTAATATCAAACACTCCCTCTTATCGTCCTTTATCATGATTTGCTTATAGTCCATTCTGCAAAACATGATGGACGAACAAGGGTTGTACCTCTCCTTCTACACTTTTCAATATCAACAAACCCGTTGCACAAGGTAGTTATTTACATCATCTACACCTACTCCAAGACCTACTCCATTTCCACACCTATAGCAATCATTTGTAGAGAATAATTATGTGCTTCGCAAAATGTTATTTCCAAAACCTTTGCCTCAAACATTAGGACCTCAAGCACAAACTCTTAACCAAATTCTTATAACACGTGGTTGCTTCTTGAAACGTTCAGTAGGGCTCCCAAAGGTAACACCAGATTAAATATGCCAGCAGGGCTCCCATAAGTACCAAGACAATAGGATTCTTCCGTTGTCTAAAAGATGTTCTGTCCAAGATGCCAGATTATCCTCTACAACTCGACATATAAAATTAACTTTCTAAACCAGGCCTCTTCTCAGGCTTCAAAAGTATTTTGCTTTTACAATTTGCCTACGTATGGTAGAAACAAAGCAAAATTCTGAAACTTATTCTTAATGGCAATACTTGCATATTCTTCTGCTTCAGCTGCTTCAGCTGAGGTACTTTAAGAGAGTGCTAAAAATAGTCCCTCTTCTAGCATACAAGTTATGGCAGTTTTAATTTGCTTGAAGATATTCTGTTAGAACTTGCATTGCCAGATTTTTTGCTGTGATGCCCCTTTCATCAGCTAGCTCGTTTAAAGCAGCATAGACATCAGCATCCAAATAAACTGGTGCTCCCCTGTTACCTCTCCTTGGGCCCTTATATGAGTCTATAAAACTCCTGAGTGTGTCGAAACCCTGCATAAACAGATGCGCACCGATTGTAAAAAGTGTTTACCATCAAAAAGACTAATTCTTTTAGCTGGCTGAACAAAAAAAGATCTGAGATAATAATCCTCAAGCTGCAAGCTCTTGAATGGACCTACCCACTAGTTCACACATTCAAAGCTAGCCTACGTCCTTATTACTTCCCTTGATTCACGAGAGTTCCAGTAAAATCCACCATTTGATGATCGTCATCTGATTATGTTCTTCCAGGTGCAGTTTCACTAAATGCCACTAGAAAATGAGAAACAATGAATCTCAAGCTGCAAGCTTTCGTAAATGAACCTCATCTGATTGTGTTATTCCAGATGCTGTTTCAGTAAAGCCTATTTCAACAATGATATTCACAATCCCATCAGCATCATGCTTGCATGAATCATGATAGAAGAAAATAGGTTTTCCTTCCATTTCAGGGGGCAGCAAATATTGTTCTTAGTTTAGACAGTGGGAACTGGGCGGGAACAATACATCTCCAAATTCACTCAAGTGACATAGGAGTAAAGCCTGCAACAATGTAGACGCAGCTACCACAAATAAATCTTATGTCAGCTTATAAATTCATTTTTACCTGTCTAATTGTGAAGTCGCCAAATGATTCCCCCACCAGCCTGCGTATCTTCCAGAGGTAAAACAATGGCTCCAGAACCTTCTCAAGGTTTTGCAGCTTCACTCTTTCCATAAATGTTTGAGCTAGTCTAGTTTGATTTGTACTTCCGCCAAGCCATATCTGTTATCAATAAGAAAATTTGGTAAAATATATTCCTTCTAAAAACATGTTTTTGAGAGAAGAAACACCATTTAATATCTTTTTCTAAAGCACAGTGAGAATGAGCAGTCTCAGACCGTATTGAACAATTCAGCAGAGCTAAGGCCCTTAGACAATTTACCTACTTATTACCTGATAAGCATTTGGCCCATCCCCTACAAGTCCAAGCTCGGCCATGTATGGTCGTGCACAACCATTTGGGCAACCAGTTATCCGGACCACGATTGAATCCGACTCCTTCAAAGCAACCTACCAAAAAAGACCTAATTAGGCATTCATTGCCATACTCCATTTAGTTGTGGAAACGTGCATAAACATAAGCACATGACAACAATCTACATAACATACCACCTCGACGGGTGGGGCCACCAAAGAGTTTCCTAGATGAGATGCAATCTACAACTTTGTTTTACCATGCAATAATATAAAATTCTGTTTAGCTTGACTGCACAAGTTAAACATAATTTCCTCCTCCTTTATTAACAATAATTATGAGGGACAAGTGCAAAATAAAGAGCTTTGGAAATTGCCCTGTATAATTTTCTTTTTAGAAGAGCACCACCAGTGAAATAACAACAGACTTACCTTCTGAAACATCTCACGAATCCGTTTCAAAATATCTGGGGCCCCACGCTCAGCCTCAGCAATAGCAAGCGGACAAAGAGGTAAAGCTGGACAAGCCATTGCTGTTAAATTCAGAGTATCAATTTGACGAGGTCCCTGCCATGGTTATGTGTAAAATAAATTAGATTCTTTGACATACACCATCTAGTTTTGCAGTTGAGTAGCATACCAGCAATCCAACTTGTGCAAGAGTTTTTGTAATCCGTGATTTCCATGCAGGTTGAATATCACATAAAAGAAGATTCTGGTTGGGCGTAATTACCGTATTTAAACCATACTTTTCTATTGTTTCCCTGAGGACCTTCTTGGCATCACCCTTGATCCTCCCATTGTCAACATGCAATCCAAAAAATTGTTTTCCATCTCCCTACATATGAAGAGCACTAGTTAGAATCCCATAATTCCACCATACTAGTCCATGAACTTTAATAAGTTAATACCTGCTCATGCCAGCCGAGATAACTTTTGAACTCCCAAGAAGGAAGCTCTTGAAAGGGCTCAAACCTTTTGCCATAGTATTCTTCAACAACCGTCCTGAATTTCTCAATGCCCCAGTCATGAATCAAATACTTCATCCGGGACATGCGCCTATCATCTCGTCTTCCATAATCACGTTGAGTGACAACAATTGCCTTCACAGCCTGTAAAATATCAGACTTTGGCACGTATCCAAGTGGCTCAGCTAACCTGGGAAAGGTATGTTCCATCCGGTGAGCTCTACCCATGCCTCCTCCCACCTGTCAAAATGAATATGATGCTGTTATCATCACCCCATACTGACTTGGAAATCATCTAACATAGGTTTCTTTATGAATCTCCTGTTCCCTAGCCTCAATGATTAGCGTTGCATTCTGAGATTAAAAGCAAGTACAATTGCATCTAAATCTAATCAACACTCTGGCAACGTGACAAATCCATTAGTTTTTAAGGTAGATAAAATCTTAATTTTACATAATAGACTAAAAATGCACATAGAAAAGTCAAAAGTTCTGTGCACTTACAAAGATATTGTATCCCTTCAGTTCTCCATCATCATCCATTATAGTCACAATGCCTATATCATTAGTGAGAATATCAACCGAGTTATCAGTAGGGACAGTAACAGCAATCTTGAATTTACGAGGAAGATATTGAGTTCCATATATTGGTTCAGGTAAGCCTACAAAATTCGTTCCATGGGAATTGTCATTTCGAGCTTCAATGACATCAGGTGGATCTGCTGACATTACTTTTTCACCATCCACCCAGAGGTCATAATAAGATCCAGCTTGAGGTGCCAGAAGTGCAGCAAGCTTATCTGCTAGTTCCTGTGCATATGCATAATCTTTCCTGTTCTTGAAAGGTGCTGCTGGTGCTAATACATTTCGATTTAAATCTCCACAGGCACCAAGTGTTGATCCCATATTCCTAATAATTGTACTCATCACAGTCTTCAAATCTTTCTTTAACACACCATGTAATTGAAACGTTTGGCGTGTTGTAAGGCGCAATGTACCACTGCCAAATTCATCAGCAAGTTCATCCATAACCAAATACAACTTATTGGAGACCTTCCCAGCAGGTTGCTTTGTCCGCAGCATAAATTGATAAGCTTTTTCACCAGGCTTACGAATCTCACGATTATCCTGCTGATAACTCCCGTGGAATTTTATAAGCTGTTGAGCTGTCTCATTAACATTAGGGGCTTCAGTCTCAAGCTCCTCGTTCAGTGGATACCTCAAAAAATTGCTCTGTTCTTTCATTATCTCCACCTTGCTCCTTTTTGCTACTGATGGTACGGGAGGTTTGACAGGCTGCAAAAATATCAAATGAGGTAAAATAAAGGTATCATTCACGTTGATGAAACGATTGCAGGAGGCTATTTTTCCAACATGATCAGACACAAGCACACAAAAACCATAGACTTAGTAGCATTTAACAAAAAGTTTACTAAAATGGTTCCAGCATATTTGTGAAAGTGAGTCTTGCACTAACCGTTGCTACAGCGCGAACCACCGGGAGCTGATATGGAGAAACACGGGTTTGCTTGTCCGGCAAACCCAAGGCGATACGATTCATCATGCGTAAACCACCTGCTGATCCCCAACATACTTTCAATCCGCCTACTCCGGCACCACCTTCAAGCAGGCCTTTGAAACAGGCAGCTTCTGTCGCCATGGCAGGTCATTCACATTTTGACCCGATATCCTTTTATAAGACTTTGGTGATGAAATGGAACGGACTTTCGCATGCCTGAATAAGTGGCTCTTAGAACTCTATAATAGCCGCCGCACGATAATGCTAAATAGATTTGTCCAAAATGCCCCTCGAAACCGAACCCGTCTAGGGCCAACCAAAATGGATATACTAGGTTCCATGGAAGCTGACCTAACTTGACATTTTGAAGTTCTAAGGGTGCTTTCCCATGAAACTGCAGACCTCGATATATCTTGCAAGGTCCAAAACCTCGACACTCGTAAATGCATCAGGAATACTTTCAATTCACGTCAAAACCCTGAGTTCTTTGAAGTGAGGCCACCACAGAAAACTATAGCCACCACAGAAAACTATGTGCCAAAATCCGACCTCCAAAAAACCTTGAGGCTGGAGGCCCATGGGAAACCACCCTAAAGTCGAAGCCAAATGTTCATGTCCAATTGGCTTTGCATGTCTGCCTTTAAGGCAAGTGAAGCCAAATGTTCCCATGCAACGGCTTTGCCAGATGGCCATGTCCGCCTTTAAAAAAAAACTTCGAGCATTTCATAAGCAAGAAGGGATTTCGGAGAAGTCTAGTCGGCCACCCCTGTCTTGTCAAGTCCGGTCACCCCATGGGAATGTAGCCTTAGGGCTAGATGGTCTAAGGGAGGGCATGGACAAAAATCCGATCAAGTCTTAGCACCTTGCCAGCTCAACAGAAAGTGGGCACAACCAACTCAGCCAAGAGTTTTTGGATTCCCTCTTACCCATAAATCTTTCAGATATAATAAGCATATTTAGTGTCTAGTGATGGTTGTGGGTTTGTCCACAAGAGTACCTGCGAACACATTTGCCTCTGAAGAAGAAGCGCAAACTCATTGTGTCCATCCGCACCGGTGCTCACCGCGTTTGAATAAGACAGGCGATGGATCTAAAAAGCGCCACAGGACATGCTCTGTCAGTGTTGCCAGCTGGATTGAGGACGAGTGCCGCACTCTTCCAAATTGTTTGGCATTTGAACCTATCTTGATGCGCCATGCTGAGTTGGTCCCGTCTAACCAGCTGCTCAATGTGATGTTGCACGTGGCTTCAATGGGATACTAGAATTATATCTTCACGAGTGATGGATATGCACACTCAGTTGTGTCCTTCAACACTAACATGTACCATTTTACAGTTTATTAGCATGCTTATTACTGCTAAGATGTTTTCCAAGAAAACCCTTCAGGGCGAGGCTTATTTTAATCCTAGACAGCGATACGTCTGATGTACTCTTTGTCTGGGTCAATTGCTCTTCGTGGAGGATGAAAATCCATTCAATTCAATTCAATTCATATTCTTTTTTTCTTTTTTTCTTTTTTTTTTTCTTGAGAGGTGCATATAATTTTCCTGTTTGAATGTTTTTAGCTTGAAACTATAAGGTTGCAAGTGGTGGCAATACTCTAAAGTGATTCTTCATAGCATGCTTGTTTTAGAGCTCTATCGACATGAATACTCGAAATAATACGAAAGGTCTCATTCATGGTCATTAGGTGCAGAGATTTGCTTGCTCTTCTTGTAACATTACTACTAGGTCCCAGTATCCCAATGTGTCTGTGGTACAAAACCTTGCACTTCCTTTTTCCTATTTTGTACATATTGCAACATATAAGATGAGTAACATATTGTTCCGGTAAGCATGTTAATTATGGTCAACCATTGTAGCCTATGTCCAGTCAATCTTTGACCTTGTAGGATCAATGATAAATTAAGCTGACCATGTGTGGTCAACCATTGACCATATGTCATTGACCTTAATTCATGTAGAGTCAACCTTAGTCCATGTGGCACCTACTCTAGATCCACGTAGGACCACCCAGCATCCACGTGGTGCCACCTCATCTCACCTATATAATACTTATATTTATTTAGAGGATAAAAGATGCAACCCCTCTTAAAAATGCATTCAAAAAAATACCATTCAATTCAAGCCCAAGGTGATACGGTTCATCATGCGTAAACCACCTGCGGATCCCCAACATACTTCCAATCCGCCTGCTCTGGCACACCAATTAAGCACACTTCCAATCCGGCTGCTCTGGCACCACCAATGCCTAGTTCCAATCCGCCTTCGCTCCTTGCTCAATCCCACTTTCTCCATGGCCACTGCAAGCTCAGCTCTTCCTGACTTCCCAGTTGATTTTCTTTACAGTATGGAGCTTCAAAAGACCGAAACCCTAACTCTGGCTGCCGTCACACTTTTTCGAAGGGCTGGGGTGCTTGAATTTCATCGCCTCAAATGGCCAGTTGACCAGTTTTGGAAGTTGAAGAACTCCAGTAATTCATCAAATTTTACCGTGCCACATACACTAAGATCACAACCAAGATTACTGGTAACACCATTACCCTTACAGAAGATCTTCTCAACAGAGCCTTTCAATTCTCACATGTCACTGACTTCATCTCCGCTGGTGAGATTCTTTAGCAAGATATCTTGCATTTTCTCGCACCTCTACTCAAAGACTGAGTATCTTTTTCTGCCCTTCCTCCCCCAGTTGACACCCTGGCTCATGTCATTTTCCGCAAGATCGATGGACAGCCTGTTAAAAACACCCAACTTACTAAGCCCATGTTTTATACAGTGCTTCTTGCTGCGCATGCTGATAAACCCATCAATTGGGCTCTGCTGTTGCAACACTGGATGGCACACTCCATTAAAGAAATCTGATCCGCTCTACCAGAAGAGGGCAGACAGCCCTGCCACTATGGAGGGCATTTTCAACAAATCATAAACACTGTGAAGGGCATCATACCGATCTTCCATGGGCTCCGACAGAGTATTACCACTGACCTTCACAGTCGGCACTCTGGCTTGAAGCCCCCCCCCCCCCCCCCCCCCAAAGACGATAATACGGGAAAAGCAGTCGGCACCTAAAACTGCCGAGGAAGAGCGTACTGCAGAGACCAACACGCAAGACACTGGGGATGCGGAAAACACAGAAAAAAAAAGAAGAAACAGCGTCGCTCTCCCAAGCCCACTAAAAGCAGAAAACTTCTGCCTTCTACTCTTTCTCCACAGCAAGCCTCAACCCCCAGTGCAACCTCAGCAAGCCCACTAAAAGTAGAAAATGGAAACAGAGGAAGAAGTGACCAAGAAAGGCAAGGGGAAATGCTGCTGCAGAAGCGTCAGACGAATTTGAAGAAATTAGCGCCTCGGCCTCGTACAGCCACCATACGGATGCGGAATGCACTCCCTCGGCATCCACCACACACAAAGGCACAGAGGTTGACTTGGAGCATACCGGACAATCAGAAAAGCCTACTGAAGAGGCACATCCATCGAACACCCAGCTCCAGACCCAACCTCTTCCAGATTATGTGGATCTGGACTCGCCGGCATCTCAACTTGTTACATCTCCAGCGGCTGCCGTCACTCAGCTCTTCCACCAAGGCCATCTCTGGATGCAAAGCCTGCAAACTCAATGGAGCTTATACAGTTACTAAAGAACCAGGAGGCCAAGCTAAAGGAAAAGGAACTTGAGCGAATTTCTTCTGAAAATCAAACGCTCAAGCTTCAATTTCATAGCGCCAGTCAACACATTAATAAATTGACGGCTGATTGGCAGGCAAAGGAGCACCAAAATTTGACACTCCGGGCACAGCAAGCATCACATGAAGAGGCGGTTCATAAAATGACCAACAATCAGGCCTTGCTGCTGCTTGAGGAGGCAACGGAAAATCAATTGACCATGAAAGTGGTTGGTCTTCAGGTGCAGCTTGCCGAGTGGGACTCCTCTCTTAAGGCTCTCACGACACCTTGCAGAATCACAAGCAAACATTGCTGAGTTGCAGAAGGCCCTTCTGGAAAAAGCTCCTGCTGATACCGTGCTCAAGGCCATACACGATGATCTACAGGCCAGGCACGACACACTGAACACAACTGCTAAAGCCAAGATTCGCGCTCTTCAGGCAGACTTGGATCATCAAATAAACATGGTTGAGGATTATGCGTGCACCAATGCTGATCTGGATTTAAAATACATCAACCTCATCTTCTTCATCGACTCCATGCCCAAGTTACTTCCACCCGCTAAAAACTACCGCATGTATACTGCTCAACGGCAGATGGAATTCTGGAGCACATGGATTCAGCTTGGAGGTCACATCGAGAAACCTGTCTCCACCACCTCTTTGGTTAAGTACTGGCTACAAGTCTCCTTGGCTCATCAAGCTCTTTTTTGTACCATGGTATATTATAATCTGGTGTCCATTGACGACCTAAATATTCTTTATTTATTGACAATTCACGCTATGGCTTTTGTATATTTGGATAGATTGAATCAGCAATATGTCATTAATGACCACAGGGCCCATTACAATACATGGAAGACCGCTTTCGAGCAGGTTCAGCCTCAGGAGCTTCTCTTCAATCCTACCAACCACTGCTCCAAACAAATTATCGAACTTCAGTTTACAAGCATGCCAAAGACATACTCTGGACCCTACTCCCAGACTAGATACACTTGACCCAGGACGACTCTGCAGGTCAACTGGCAAATGATAGAGAGATGTTTATGGCACAACTTTCCATCCAATACCATACAGGCTATCTTCAACTGCAGGATATTGCCAAGGCTCCTCAGTAAGAAGAACCACAATGCGCGACTTGGTCCCCGGTTGTGATACAAGGCCTAGTTCCTCTCTCCCGGTGGCAACAGTTATGCAAAAGGTACACTATGTCGCACATCAACAATCTGCGCATCTCCATGCTCCAGTCTCGACACGATGTTACGGTAACACGCTACATGCTACTGGGTACAAATTCCTTTGTTGTAATGCAGGATGGTTAGTGGCAGAAACCAGTAAAGATATTCAATTGTTCTGGTCAGCAACTCCCGCTGCCATTAGAGATGACCTGAGATTTGATCCCCAATTTGTTCGTCGGCAGCCATGGACGCCTGGACAAAAGCTCGGCGGATGCCAAAATTGTATATATATCCCAAATCTGCTTGGCTGGGACTCTTATGCAACCACAATGCTTGCCCTGGAGCACTTTGCAAATCACGCGACGCAGTCACCAGACCCGGATGTTTACCAACAGGATGTCTACTGCCTCGCCCTACATTATCTCTTGCGGCAACTGGAAACCAGTGAATACCAGCTCTATCACTTCAATCCCAATGCGGATCTTTCCAAGTATGGTATTGAGGATCTACTCCTTAGCAGGTGTCAAGAAGTCCCCGCTCTAATTCACGAAGTATTTGAAGAAATGCTGCACACCAATTTTCTCATGGGCATGAGCAAGGCCATTGCGCATCTCACGAACCCGGGGGATCACACAAGGCGCCGGCACATTCAAACTTACTAGCAACGACCTGTGCGGCCGCATAGTGAGTCTGCCCATGCAGCACGCCTCCCTTGACTCATGGCCTCCTCCGGAGCAGACTCCCTCACTTTCAAAGAACTCGGCT
>JAANSK020166777.1:0-15005 GCA_011763485.2 Isoetes engelmannii
ATACATTTTGTAATGCTTATTGTTGATTAATAAACTCTTTGCTTTCGTCCTTCAAAAAAAAAAAAAAAAAAAAAAAAGATAAGATAACCATTTTAAAGAGGATTTTGTTTCCTAAGATTCTGCAAACAACATGACGTTGGATGTTGTGCCGTTATAGATTGTTTCTATTCATCTTGCAAGAGACCTTGCCGCATGTGGCCTTCTGGTTTCCTGATCCAAGAAACAACCAATGTCTACAACAAGATACTTTTGAGATCAATCTAGCAAATGTAAAATTGCATATTCAAAGATAAACTAAGATTTTATATTATATTTTGTGCAGGTGACAGTACTTCAGCATATGGAATATGATGATTGTATTCAGCATATGGAATATGATGATTGTATGATGAACAAAATGTACCAGAATCCTGTTAACAATGGACTGGCATTTGGAACAAAAGGATGGCTTAATGTATTGCAAAGGCAATGTCTGCATAGCTGCTAATGTCAATATCAATACTATTCGGATTTTCAAGTGGCATTTTTTTTCTCTAATTTCACAACAGAATGGAGAAAAGTAGGGATTTTAAGGTTTGTGGACATTTCTCTTTGATTTCTTTCCAAAATGTGTTCAATTATGGGTGCAGAAAATGGAGGACCTGTGGTTTGTTTGTTTGTGGCACATATCTAGTTAGCAGTTAAGGTCCATGTGAGATTTCACATCAGATGGGCAAAATGTGACCAAAGCATACTTCATGTTGCGTTGTTGGAACATCAAAATAGCCTAATAGCCGTTAACCATTAGTGTCATAACCAAGCCCCGATTTGGATGTGTCTATTCCTTCCCTATGGATATACTTTTTGGCAGGGGAAAGGCACACAATACGTTGTTAGATGCCTATGCTAAGTCCAAAAACGTAGATGGTGCAGAAAAATTGCTAGAGGAAATAAAACTTGACAGACAAGTTTATCAAAATATCTACCAGTGTTAACTAGCAATTACTACTGAAGTTCACAATTGATTTGATGAACCAATCAAACTGTCGAGCATGAAACTGCTCCTTCACAGCAAGGCTTACAAATTTGACTCCTTTGCATAGATTGGTTGTGTAAAGATAGCTTTAGAAATATATTTGTGTTATTTTTTTGTCGCTATACCAGAGTTATATCTTATTATAATGGCAAACAATTCTACAGGTTAATAAAATTTTGTTAAACTCTATACCATATACATTATAAGATGATTTCTTGCATATTCTTCCTACCATAGTTTATTTTTCCTTACCTTAAATTAAGGAGAAAGACAAGGGAAGGAAAAAATGATAATCAAGCATGACATGGGGATGACATACAAAGAAAACAAAAAAAGGCATGAAAGCTTACGTGATGGATTATTAATTTTTTATGACCCATTTTTTATTTTAGCTTAAGTCTCGTTGGACCATCTTGTAAAATCCTTTATGAAGCTTAGATATTAGATGTGTCGATGATGTCTAGGTATGATGCATTTTGTTCAATTTTTGTTTAAATTTGAACTTTTGTAGTAAATCATAACACTCTTAAACCTTTCAAACTCAAAGTTACTTTAAATGACCAAATTGGAGGGCAAGTCTTAGTAAATGCCTCTTGCTTCCATGGTGCAACTTCATAAAGCAAAAAACTGCAGGGCAACAACGCCTTTCGCGACCCAACGCCTTCCGCAACTCAGCGCTCAAACCTACCCCCAAGCAAAGGGTAAAATGAAAAAATCTCCTATTCTAGTGACCTTGACAAATACGTCAAGCCGAAGAGAGGCACGTTAATTCAAAGCACACCCATGACTTATGCACGTGATTGTAACAGACTGAGGAGATCCTTTGGAATTCCATCATATTGTCGCAACAATTTAAAGATTTTACAAATTGTAACAAAAATAAATTGGATTTGTTGAACAACAAAGCACATAATTAGACATGACAAGTCTTTAGTCTTATATCATAATTTCCCATTCCGCCTCAAATAAAATGTTATTAATGCAGGACCGATAAGACATGAGGTAAGCATTAAATGCTCATTACTTCTTCATACCAAGCATACTAAACTCCTAATCAATTGGCATTTCGTATTCCTTATAAAACAGATGCACTGACAACTTCAAACGACATGCAAGAAAGTTACGTGTAAGCTCTGTCATTAAAGCTTTGAAAATCCAGTTAACATATGACAAGATTCAATATACTAAGTTTACCTATTAACGTTGCTATTTATGCTAGTTGTGACAAAAAATTACATGTGATAGAAAAACAATCACATTTCGTATTCTTCGCATTCTCTAAACTCCACAGTTCTTCTACCTACCTACCTATCTTTGTTTCTCCTATCCTTCCCATTCCCCAACCCTGCATTTCTGCTAGTTTTGTTGTTCTTCCTTTGGAGACATTGCTTAGTGATTGCCATTCATTATGGAAAATTTACGCTTAGCGCAGTTGCTTGTCATGTTATTGGAATTGATTTGACACGAATATTAATTTTGTATATCATGAGGTGGCTTTTGCAACTGTTGTGTGTTGTTTGGTCCTCGCATATTGTCCCGCCTTGGCTTTACTCAAAATATGTTGCTTTACGTAGTTATTGTGTTTTCCTTTGCCATTTTTATCCCTTTGTTATATGGCTAACCTCACTAGATTCCACCCTTGGCCCTCTCAACCTTTGGCTCCTCTATATCTTTGGCCATAACCTCACCTTCACCTTAGATCCCACATTTTCGACCTTCTTCATTCATGCGTAGCCATCTTACCTTTCTCTAGACTTGTGCCTCTCTTTTGCTAGACCGATGCTGTTGATGGCTATCCGTCGCAATCCTTCTCGGTATGGTATGCATTCCGCTCGTCTCGATATCCCATCCCTCTCGTTACATTTTTTGTCCTTGGCTCACCGATCGACCTCTCACCATGCCATCACCCTCGGTCGGGCTTACCTCTTCTCCCCCATCATGTATGCGCTATCGTGCTCTATTTTGCTCATCCTTCGGCCCTTTTTTGTCGTTGCTCATGCTATCCTTGTCGTTCTTTCTTTTGCCGCTTTTTCTTCGGATTTCTGAAGCCTTAGCCGTGAAGTGGCATCACCTGTTTTTCTACCCCTCCCATGTTGACATATTTATCCAGCATTCCAAGCGTGACCAATATGCACGAGGTCATACTAACGCCCTTGCTCAATTGACTTCATTCGCTTACACGGTTACCTTGCTCCAACTTTTGATTTCCACTGGCGAGTATCACCTTCATCACCCCTCTGCTGGTGGCCCTCTTTTTCATTCTTCACCCTTATCCTCCCACCCGCTAGCCTATCAGACTGCACGTTCATGTTTGCGCCGATGTTTTTTCGCGACCGGTATGGTACTCAATCTGCTCGACGTGGTGGTGCTTCGGTGGCAACAGCTCCCTGGGTCCTGGACGATATTGCTCGCGCGCATGGTCGAAGGCGGTCTTCTTCTTCACATTCTTGCTATGTCAGCCGTGATTCTGCCCAGCACCTTACTGTCTCTGCCTGGGGTTGTGAAGAGCAAGTTCTCTGGTAGTCGACATGTTTTTTGTGTTTCTTGCGAGTTCCTTCCTAGAATGCAATCGATCTGAGCCATCGTATCGGGATTCTAGGAAGGGACGAGCCATCTATATATGCATCGTTTGTTCACATCACCCTTATCGGCGTCTTCTCACAGCAGCATTCCCTATTGCCCTGCGCTTCCCACCCTTCCCACACTGGTATCCTCCTTTAGCGACTTCTCAGTTGAGATTTTTCAGAGACATGCTTATTTTTCAGCCAATTTTCCTCTTTGTTATTATTATTATCCACCCGTTGGGTGATGCTCTTTGTCCCACCCGCTGGGTGATGCTCTTTTTCTCCACCTACTTGATGATGCTCTTCATTTCTCCGCCCGTTGGGTGATGCTATATATGTGCATATATGTATATTCTCCACCCCCTGGGTGATGCTCATTATTTTCCACCCGTTGGGTGAGGCTATCTAATTTTGTTTCCACCTCGGTGTGATGCTTTTTTTCGCTTCTTGATGATGTTGTTTCCTCTGTATATATAAGATGTCTGTTAGAGATACTAACATCTAATGGGTATTTTTTTGGTGACTCCTTTCTTAGGATATGGCCTGGCCGCATTTGATACAACTATCTTATTTTTCTCCTAACAACGGGG
Organism: Isoetes engelmannii; assembly: GCA_011763485.2. Classification (NCBI taxonomy): domain Eukaryota; kingdom Viridiplantae; phylum Streptophyta; class Lycopodiopsida; order Isoetales; family Isoetaceae; genus Isoetes; species Isoetes engelmannii. The sequence continues at coordinate 4,170 of JAANSK020166777.1, forward strand.
TTCTTTCCATCTAGTTCGCCTTTTTTTTTTCAGGTTTTGTCACACCTCGCATGGCGTGGATGCCCATTGCACGTGGCTTCACCAACTTTTTATCTTGCTCTTGGAGACACGCGATGCGAATGCACATTGCATGTGGCTTCACCAACTTTTTGTCTTGCTCTTCGAGGCATCATCGAGGTTGCTGGCGACCATTTCTCATTAGTGTTTGCCTCGAAAACCCGAAAGGGCGAAAGGTTGTCGCCACTGTCCTCATTCTTGCCTCTACATCATTCTTTGTTCATTTATGGGGTATATCTCGACGTTGTTCCCATGGTCAGCTCCCCATTCAATTTCCGCAAACATTGTATACTACTGCTGTGATAAATGACATGCCTATCTATTGGCAGGTTTTTTTGTGTTTCTTGCGAGTCCCTTCCTAGAATATCTATCTCGTTGCCAATAGGTGTAGGAAAACCATTATAAAATTTTCAAGTTGGATACCCAAAAGGTCCAATCCACACAAACATACTTGGATACCAAATCCCTAATGGTCTAGCTTAGCTCAAAAAGTCAATAACTACACAAATAATTTGCTTATGAAAAAATCACTAAAAAATAGTTGCCTCACGACCAAGGAGTGGAAAATATTGTAGACCCATAGAATAGAATAGAATAGAATAGAATAGAATCGAATAGAATCGAATCGAATCGAATCGAATCGAATCGAATCGAATCGAATCGAATCGAATCGAATCGAATCGTCCACGGAGACTAATTGGCCTATGGGACCCACACAAAGAGAGAGCAGCAAACATATTACCGGCAGGATTAAATAACCCCCGCCCCGAAGGGTTTTCGAGGAAAAAACCTTACCAGTAATAAGTATGCTGGTAAACTGTACAATCGTGTAACAGAAGTCAATACCACACCGAGGGCACAGCTGAATTCGTACATCTGTGACCTCTTGAAGATATGATTCCAGCAAACCCACGGAGGTCGTGTCTAATAGCACATGCAGCCAGGCCAGGCACAACCAACTAAACATATCGTGCCCGGATATGAGTGTATGCCGGGCAAGTTTGAAGAACATGGCATTCATCCTCAATGACGCCCTGCTGGCAGCACGGGCAGATCCTATCCTCGCGTGCCTCCCGAGTCCATTGGTCTATCCCAATGCGGAGGCGATGCGCACCCGTGCGAATAGAAGATATCAGTCTACGCTTCTTCATGGGCAAATGGGTGCGCATGTAGTGATGCGGGCCTCGTGCGAGCATGGGATTAACCTGCTGCCAATAATGTGCTATCTTGACATGTGTCAGAGCATTTGCATCCCATTACTGCCTCAATTCATCGTGCTTTTCGTGCATACCTGCACGCACCTGTGTGCCTGTACATTCCATCGGGAGAACCACTGAGCTTGGTTATCCTTATCGTTCCAGCAAGCTCCGTCGGCGAATTCGGCATCGGAACCAGGACACAAAACCAACAACCTAAAGGTTGATCATTCCCCAAGGAGTGCGTTCACTCAACCTGATAATCAACGTTCGAGGCAAACTCTAGGTCTAAACTATAATATTCTGCACAAAACAGACCAAACAGGGCCGCAAAAAATTGTTTCACTTCAAAAAATGAACTAAACCAAAGAAATAAATTTTGCGTAAGTGAAGAGCATAATTTCTTACGTGAAGACAAATACGCGTAAGCGAAAACTCGAATTCGCATAAGCGAAAAAAAATTTGGTTCGCGTAATCGAACTCCAAGTTTTGCTTACGCGAAACTGGGTTCACGTAAGCGAACCTTGGAGTTCGCTTACGCGAAAATTTTCCAGCGACGGAAATATTTTTGGCGTATTTTTGACGTATTATACTTCAAAAAGTTGTCGTATCATACATAAAATACTTTTGGAGTATAAAACGTATTAAGTATTGAACCTATCCCTGGTATCACCCATACGGACCACCCTCTGGAAGTAAAGGACATGGCAGTCTAGTGCGGCCCTTTGGAGGGGTAGAAAACCCGTCTCCTGCCTATTGCAGCCCATTGGAGGGGTAGAAAACCCGTCTTCTGTAGCATGATCTAATATGGAACTGTAGACTTTACCCCAAGTGCTCGTGCTAAAAAGGCCCTCTGTACCTGTTCCAGGTCATTCTAGGTGGCCAGTGATATTACCGAACCCCACACTTCCGCCTAGGAGAACAGGCTCGACCAGGGCCCTGAAGAGGTGTGACTGGTGACTCCAGTACAGCTCTACCTTGTCGCTGTTATTTTGCATGGCATATAGAGCTTTCCAGCCTGCTTTGACACGCAACCTAATGCAAGCGTCCCTTTGTGTGGTGGTTGAAAACTCGATTCCCAAATACTTGTAGGTCGGAGCTACCTCACATTCCGTCCCTGCTAAGTGAAGGAGGGATGTCTTGGCTGACGGGAGGATGAAACTAGCAGTACTCTAGTTTTGGCCAAGTTAACCCGCATACCAGTGAACCGGCAGAATGTGTCTAGTGCATCCAGGTGACACTGCATGTCTTGTGGAGTGTAGGCCAATAGGTCAATATCATATGAGTTGGCGAATTATGTGGTGCATGAGCCGAGCGCTTGCCCTCCCCCCCTCCCCCCTCCCCGATATTGAGCAAGACAATCTTCCAATTGATTAGTATACAAGGCCAAAGAACATCGGGGAGAGGGGGCAACCCTGGCGGAGTCCAATACTACTGACGACAGGTTGCTTTGACGGTGTCAGACGACCTGAGCATGCATCATATAGCCTATATATTGCATTTTGCAAGTCGACTGGAGTCCCCAGCTGCCTCAATCTGTACCACAGCTTGCCCATAGGTATAGTCAGGGATACGTTCAATACTGCATATGCTTTTTACTTGATACGTAATTTTTGTATGATACGGCACTAACTTGAAGTATAATACGCCAAAAAAAAAAATCTGGCGTAGGAAAATTTTTGCCTACGCGAAATACACAATTTTGCGTATGCAAAAATTCAAAAAAAAAAAGGGCGTGAAATACACAGTTTTGCGCACTGTGTATTTCACATACGTGAAAATTCAATTTCTTTTTTTTTTCTTTTTTTTTTTTCCTTGCTTAGGCAAAACTTTTTTTTTTTATGCACGCGAAAACGTTCTTTCGCGTATGCGAAAATGTTTTTGCATATGCAAAACTGTGTATTTTTCGTACGCGAAAATTTTTTTCCGATATGAGAAATACGTATCTAAACCATAAATACATATTTTTTAACTTTACACGTCAGGAATTTTTTATTTATATGTACAGAACATATCCCACAGTGTCAAAAGCTTTTGCGAAATCCACAAAACAACAGTACAGATCTTGCCGGCGGTTCCTGTTATCTACAATCAGGGTTCTCAGAGTGAAGATATGGTCAATGGTGGAATATCCATATGCAATAGTTGTGTATGTCTTTGGTGTGCACGCTTCCTATAAGTTGGTAGGTGCGATAAATGACCAAGTAATGAAGGGAAATATCGGGTTGAGGATCAGTAGTAAGACTTCAGTTTGACCAATGTTCGCATTTTGCTGCTTCATATAAATTTTCCAAGCATTTTAAAAGCCTATTGTAGCATAGAAGCCATACAACAGGGTAGGCTCATTCATAATTGGATCTTGAGACGTGATAATGAGTCGATATTGTTGTGGGGAATACCTTTCTTGATATATATGCCAAATGTGGCAGCTTGGGGGAGTCTTCTAAGGTCTTTGACAGGTTGCCTTACGTTTGCAACGATGATTGCAGGATATACAAAACATGATGAAGGTGAATGTACCCTTGATTGCTTTGTGAAAATGCAAGAGCAAGAGATAAATCCAGATGCTGTAACATACTTTAAGCATCCTAAATGCATGTGGCAGCATAGGGGCAATTGAGCAAGCCAGGCTTGTTCATGATCAGATCTTAAAATTCGGAATAAAATCAAATGTTGCAGTGAGGAGTACCCTTGTTGATATATATGCCAAATGTGGGAGCTTAGAGGAGTCTTGCAAAGTCTTTAAAGAGTTGACAGATAGAGATCTGGTTTCCTGGGATGCAATGCTTGCAGGTTTTGCAAAGCATGGGAAGGGTCATTCTGCTCTAGACTATTTTGAGTGAAAGCAAGCAGAAGGCACAAAGCCAGGTGGCTCCATATTTTCAAGTATTCTGAAAGCCTGTGGAAGCATAGGAGCTATAGAAAATGGCAGGTTCTTACGTCTCATTTGGGGCAACTCCTAGTGCGACAGCACCTTGTTGCATATGTGATTTCCAGATATTATGACATTCTTGTAGTAGGAACACTCATTTTGCTAATTGTCTTCCGTTTTCAAGAATTTCATTTTACCTCGCATTCTTGCTCTAATCATCTTCCACACCTTTCTCCATAAGATTGAATGAGGGAAGGCATACAAAGAAAGTGTCATACATTTTTTTCTGTTGTGGCGTAGTATGGCGTAATATCTCTGATGACACTCTGAACTTCATTCATAAGCATGAACAGTTCATCAGGTTTTGCGCACATTCTGTATTCTGTAACCTAAATTTCTCTTCAAATGTATCTGTTGCATAGTATTTCAGATTTATAAAAGATTTAATGGCATGGATTGTCTCAACAGAAACCTACTGGTACATTAAAGGTTAACTCCCAAGGCAGTATTATAATGAGAGCACTTCAATGACATTATAGCCAGCCAAAAGAACTTTTTCCTGCATTTAATTCCAGTATCATGTCATGAATGATACAAGCATGCTAAGCCAAAACAACATACTTACTCTGATAAAGAGGCGCATGGGAAAAGCTGAGTGCATGATAATGCCTTCAAAGCAGCCTCACATATCCATGGATAAAACATAGATATTGCATAACAAAATTGTTAAGAATGGCTGCTCAAGTCAAAACTAGACATTTACTGAAACTTAGAAGCATGAAGGGATGGAAACTAGCATTAGTGGTTATTTTGCATCTGTGTAGTAAGGACTTCTAATTACTCTGGTTTCTTGCTAATGAATCAATGCAATGCCATCTCTCTCAAAGAAATCCTAAATAGCATCAGTAGATTTAAAATAAAAAGAAAGAAAGAAATTCTTATTTAAAGAACCAGATAAACTTACAAGGTTGATAAATATTAGACTCAAGCATCATTCTTGTCGATGCCCAGCCCGTATAGAACACCTGCATATTTCTCTGTAGATTCACTAAGAAACCCCTGCTTCAGCTTTCGAAATGTGCACGAAGTGAGAAGACTGTCAGACCCAGCCTGATGGCAGGGCCCTATTCTTTCAACCTCAAGTATTTCAGCAAGACGGTTGAGTCCACCATGAAGGTTGTCACAGAACTTCATGAGATACTTGATGTCATAAATAGTAGGAAAATACATCTTGAGGAGGCTGAAGAAATCAGGTTCACTGGCTGGCAGGTTTTGGCAAGTGAGGAGCTTCAGAAGATAACCAAAATCATAGCCACTGTGAAATGTGATCCAATGGACATTCTCATTTAATACCACTCCTGATGACATGAGCAGCTCTCCAAAGCGCTGAGAGTCAATGCCCAACTCTTCATTTCTTCGAAAATCAATGCCACTCTGTTGCAACAATTCAATTGAGTCCTGTGCATATACATCTTCCCGAATATTGAACTCTCTAAAATTGAATTGCCATACACAGTATTCCCTTGTGCCACACTGGGGCAGGTTTCCATTCTCATCCGAAAAGGTCAGGCCCAGCTGAATCAACTTTAACATGTCCACATTTGCCCTCAATGTCTGATAATGATATTCTGCACTGTTCCTGAAGGACCCAACTGGCCTAACCACGACTCCAGGAAATTCCGTATCCATGGCAAGATATGGGTAATCGTCCACAATATCCCTGATGAGCTCAAATTCCTCTTCCAGATTATCAGCCCATACCTCCCTAATGCGGAGGGTGCCCTCCTTTGGAAATATTGACATCTACCACCACAGTTTTCTTATAATTACGCCTTCCCTAACCAAGCAAAACATGCAGAAACACTCTTTTTGAGACTCAAAATGCAAGAAGTACCTTATACTCGGCAGGGCATCGAGGATAAAGCTGGATCGGAAGATGCTTTTGCGTGAATGATCCTTGCGAACTTCTTGAGACAATTTAATAAGTCTTGTACTCCAGATTGCGGAAAAATCCACCGGAATGCGAAGACAAAGCAAGGCGGAAACCTTGGGAAGCGAAAAACGTGTAATGGAAAGATGAAAGGGAGGGGATGGAGAGGGCGATTTGGGCGCCGGCTGGCTATGGCGACGAGAAAGAAAATGCGAAGAATATTTTGCCTCTGCTTACATTGGAGGAAACTGGTGAAGCGGATTTAAGAGGGCAGTTCAAGTCCAGGTGGATTTGGGCGATTAATCGGATTCTAAAGGTTATCTGGCGTCCGTCTGCATCGGATTTAAGGCTCGGTTGGAGTCCGGCCATAATCCACATATGGTTGGTACTTGGTACCAAATGTCGGCATTGTTTTCCAAAAAAAGAAAACAAGAAAAAAGGTTCACGAGGGTGTCTATGTCCTATAGGGCTTTGTTCACAAGGGTGTATTCTCCTATAGGGCTTTATAAAATATGGAAAAAGAAAAAATAAAAAGCAAAGAGGGAGTCCATCTCTATGCTCATCTAGTGGATCCCATGACTTCTCGAAAAACTAGTGAATTCTTGAACCACCCGACATTTGACACCTGCACCTATGATTGAACCACTAAGGAATTCTTGAACCACCCGACATTTGACACCTGCACCTATGATTGCTCTACTTCCATGCATTCGCTTCACTGACATTGTCTCCTCGTTGAACTGAAGCATACATGACAGTCTCCTATCTTGTCTTGGAGTAGCCTTGTACCAAACTCACGAGCACTAGTTCTTAAGGACTTCTTCCATCTATTTTCTAAAAATGGGGTGCCCTCCTGTAATTCATAGATGATTGTACGTTCATGCAAAGAGTCAAATGGGAATGTGGGGAATGTTGGAAAGGGGGGGAGGGGGGGCGATCATGATGTCAGACTTCTATGTGTTCATGTATGTTGATACGTCTAGAGATGCTATATGTTTGAATAACAATGTAGTCACGGTTGCATTATGCTAGCATACTCGTGTTGGTAGAAAATGAATGTGATCTGTTACCTATGATGTCATTGCAATTGTTGGCATTGTTCTATGTTGTCTTTGGTAAATGCATGTGAACTATGACTTTTGATTCTTGGATCATATAATGTTTGGAGCTCTGACATATGGTACATGTGCTAAGTTCTTGGTGGATGTATGAGTGCATATTGTTCGGGGCCGGGGTCCATTTGCGATGGCTTGGACTCGCGGTTGTTCTTGTTTTTTACATCGGGCGTTGTCACCCTGCGAGGGTGGTTTGTCGCGCTACCTGGCTTGAAGTGGTCCCCTAGCGCTGGACGCGGGCTAGAAGAGTGTTTACACATGAGGCTTACCCCGCCCGTATTTGCTGCAGGGCCTGATCAGCCCGGGTGGCCTTATAGAACCGGAGTAGGCACTGCATGCTTATGGATATCTCATGGTTATTTCATGGTTTCTCATTGTCTTGGGTTGTCTCATGGTTAGTCTAAGGCTATGATAATGTTGATTTATAGCTTATTGGGATGTATTGATGATGTTCTAGGATTTCTCATGATGTGGTCCTTGTTATATTGTTCATGTTATGTACTAACATTGCATTGCTAGTCTATAGCATAGTGGGATTCTCAGGTGAGGCCTCTAAGGCTAAAAATGATTCTTGTGATTGATATATCATGTACTTTGCTTGTCAATTATCCAACATTTTCTAGAAGCCTCAAACCCCCACTTAGTCTTTAAGACTAACCCCACGTGTTCATGGTGTAAGCAGATAGACATGAGGCGAGAAGGATCATTGTGCAGTTGAGAGCCTGAACGAGTTAAAGGCATATGATCTTTCTGAGCCTTCAGCAAGGCCTTGTGGTTATTTTGTAAATTTGATACTGTGGATTCTTAGAATGTGAAGTATTCTCGTTGTGTATATAGCATAACAATATGCTCTTGAGAGTTGTGCTCCTAAGTGTTTATTGGTTTTGGTTGAGATTTTAAAGATTCAATTTGTTACCTTGAGTTCATCTTAAGAATGCTTTTGCATTGCATCATTCAACTTATGCATACCAAAATTGTCATGGACTCATGCAAGAATAGATGGGTTTGGGGTTACCTGGAGGGTTAACCTGACAGGCCAGTTACAGTCGATATAAGGTGGAACATACGAACATTGACTTTGCATTACAAAAGTTGGACCTGAGAATTTGCCAATGCACTTCTATGAGGTTAGTGGTATCGTAGTTGGAGTGGGAAAACATCCTAGCATATCTTTGCCATTTCCCGTCCCAGTGACTACCAAGCACCCATTTGCGACGCAAATAGCTTGGTGAATAAAATAAATAGGCTCAGGGTACAATGGACCAATACGCACAACAAGGGATGTATACCTTAGCACTTCGTTATTCTCTTGGTAGGCATCAATGAGGTCATGTAATTGACTAGTGTATTCCCATGCATTGGTGCAAGTCATCATCAAGGTGAGGCCTGCAAAGAGATCCTTCTTTGAATCGGACCCAAGAACCTAAGGAGCTATTCCATGTATCATTACCATAGTCAAGATATAAAGAGAATTGAACTACAACCTACTTTGCGAGCAAGTACTTCAGTCATGAACGTTTCGTATGAAACCAACATGCGATAATTTGACAAGCAATCTATATACAACCAATATCAAGATCAGAAGTAACAAAATGAGCGTAAGGGATGAATTTATGACTCACCTGTGTTTCCCCTAGTCAACACCACGTCCTCGATAGCCAAGCGCTCTACTTTCTCGAGATCTATAGTGATAGGTCTTGGTCTAATAGTTTCCATTCGAAAGAACACACCACGCAAAAGGCAGTACCAAGGGCAAGCCTCTCATGATGTTGACCAGGATCAGCAAAATTGAACAAGCCATTAGATTTCTTAATTTCGAATCTAACTGTGCTAAAATATAGATAATCCCTGGAAATTACATTCCCGATTCATCGTGGCTATGGTGAAGCCTTCTCCTTCCCGTAGGAATTTTGATTATTCTTGGCCGAGCTAGGTGCTCGGTATGGAGCCAGTGCTTCTGAAGCATGCATGAGACTTGAACAAGGTCAACAAACGCATAGGATTGTACGATATTGCAATGATAGAAGGTGCTGGCTATTATAGTAATCTTGTTCTCTTCATTGGGTTCTTTCTAAGAGCAAGATGAGTTTGAGAAACCATGTCCATGCAGATTGTAAGAATTTTTTCCACCAAAATGGAACAGAGACAAAAGGTTTCAATGCTTCCTAAGCTTGAATCAGAGGGAAATCTTGGAATTTTTTCTCTGCACAATGGAAACCCCGCTTTTGGCATCTTGGATTTTGTTGTCCCTTTGGGGCGTAAGACAAAGAATGATGAATCGATGAAGTCAGGCATGCTTGTCTTCGATCATATCCAGATCTGCAACATGGTTCTCTTACTTTGAAGTTCAGGTCTCTAAGCCTTATGTTTCTTCTGTCTTCTATCAGAATGTCATGATGAGGAACACTTTCATGTCTAACCACATGTTCAGAAAACCCTTATATCTTCTACTTTTTTTCCTGATCACTTATGCATACACTCAAGACATCAGCTTTTGTTTTAGTCCATTTGATGCTCCTTTAAATCTACCATTACATGGAGATTCCACGTTGAGCAAAGGAAGTATGGAGATAACTAAAGATTCTGCAGGCATAAGCATAGGTAGAGCACTATATTCCCAACCTATCAAGCTCTTCTACAGAACTCAAGATAGGTTTTGCAGATGAGTTTGATACATTTTTTAATGTGGAATTATAGATCCAAATGATAACCATATTGGGATTGATGTGAACAACGCGTAATCTCTAAAACATGCAGATACACGGTCAATTAAGAGCGGACTTTCTATCACATTAATGGATTGACTATGATAGTTCAAGGCAAGAACTAGAGGTAAGCTTAAGCTATTCAACATAGAAACCCCAAAAATATCTTCTCTCTCTAAGTCCATCTATGTAGCCTGTTCAATGAGTACATGTATGTTGGATTCTTAGCTACTGCTGGAGCTTCACATCTTCTAGAAACCCTAAATCTAACCATGTTGCTCCTCTCAGTCCATCTGCTTTTTCTGCCATGCACTAGCTTCTTCATAGGCTATTGTAGAAAAAGCCAGTGCAAAAGTTTGACATCTCAATTGTGCTTTTGCATTTGTTGCAGTTATATTGCTTATCATGCTGCTTTGGTGGTACTGTAATTTGCTTTGACCATGGTGTGCTCTAAGAATATCAATACATAATACAAATTGTTGTTCTTTTAGAAGCACCTTCCAAACAATGAGCATAGCTCAGAATTGCTTTTCGTTATGTCAGATTTGAAACCCATGTAATGTTCATGTACATTAAGTAATATGCTTTTCTTTTACATTCATTGAGATGTAAAAGAAAAGCATATTACTTCAGGGATAGGTTCCGTACGTACAAATGCTAAATTCCAGACGTATAATGTTAAAAAATACGTATTTTACCGTCTAAAACGTATTTAACGTATAAATACCTCGCCGGCCGAAAAAAAACAATTTCGCGTAAGCGAACCTTCGGGTTCGCTTACGCGAAACTTTTTTCGCATAAGCGAAGCAGACCATTCTGTGCAGCAAAAACCTTTCGCGTAAGCGAACCTTTAAGTTCGCTTACGCGAAAAAAAACCGCGAAAAATACATACATACATACATACATACATACATACATACATACATACATACATACATACATACATACATACATACATACA
>JAANSK020166888.1:0-15004 GCA_011763485.2 Isoetes engelmannii
ACAAGGCACGTTTTTACCTTCTAAAAAATTTAAAGCGTATTCCGGAATACGTTTCGACTTCTTTGTGTTAGAGAGACGTATTCTGGAATACGTTTAAGTGCATGTCAGTTTTCCAAAATCTCTCTTCATGCAATAGTATGGGCTAGTTTAGGGGGGTCAAAATCACAAAATTACTTCCAGTTTTTTTTTTACCTCAATTTGGTACTTTTTTGAAAAAAAAGGGGAATCTTTGGGGAATATTCCTTTTGCTCCCATTTCAATGCAACTCTCCCGTTTCATCTGCAATAGTGTTGACACCAAACTTATCAGATTCATTAGCTTGAACCTTATTTGGCCCTCCGGAGCCCAGATCAGACGTCTTCGGTTGGCCTACAGTCTCGTCCTTATCCTCTTTGTTACTTGGAGGGGTTTCTGATACGTGCCTAGATTTCGAAGACTGATTAGAATTCGAAGTCGAGGCATCTGAGGCAGATGGGCTATTCAAATTTGTATCGAAAAGGTTCCTGACAAAGAGAAATGGTGGGAAAGGGATTAGTTGCTTTGCTTCTCGACTCATGAGTCGAGAAAACCGACAATAAGCAATGTAGAGGTTTTCAGTGTGCTTACCTTTTTAGAACATTATCCAGAATTACGTCGGCGACATCTTCATTCAATCCCTGCAAAGCGTCAGTGGAAGCCTCGTCTTGTTCAGAATGCTTATCGTCTTCTACGACATCAATTATGTTGCCTGCCCTCCTCGCCACATAATAATCATTCAGGAGCTGAAAGTAAACCTTGAGCGGCTCGAGCAGGTCCTTGTCACTAACTATGGAAATTGGCATTCCATTATGCATAGCACCTTGAGCAAAGAGCCCATGCATATACCACTCACAGACAATCTGATTCTCCTCAACCAAACTACCGGTGAAGTATTTAATGCACTGGGGACGTATTGGAATCTTATGGATAGGGCCTGTCCTGCCATTTGGGTTGATCCTGTCCCACATGGGCACCACTTCCATAAACTTGCCCCCCTTCCAAGCTTCCAGATTATCGTTCGACACCATGAATTTGTCGATGTAGTTGTTTGGGCTAGACCACCATTCTTCGAAATCACATAGAGGCGATGGGGACACCAATATGTTGATAACATTAGCAAAACTCGGGCCCTTGGGCAGTCCGGGTTTGCATTCACTCTCCAGTTCATAGATAGCGTGGAGGACCCTATTGTTATAGTTAATGTCAGCTGCCCACTGCATTACCTCAGAAGTTTGTAGGCCGGGCATGCAAAATATAAAAAAGCTGAAAGCATCCAGACTTGTCAAATCAAGGCAGAATTTAAACCATTGGTCTAGATCAGCCCTTTGGTAGAACACACTCGAATACTCGATCATGTTTATAGCGAAGAGCGCCACGGGCCCTGCAGTTAATTGTAGATCACCAAAGCCTTTGTGGCCGTAGGTAACAAGAATGGTGGGGTGCTAGAGTCCACATTCAACGGCACAACACCCATGCAAGCTTCCGTTTAAGAAGAGCCCCTGCCCTCTAAGGAAATGCCTCCGTCTTCACGTTGCGCTTCAACTTGCTAGTTACGTAAGGGGTGCATAACCTAGACAATTCCTTCAAGTCCTCCTCATCTAAGTTGGCTCTCTCCCTGTAATACTCAAAATCTTGGTCCTCATTACACACCATGTTGCAAAACTCGGTAATACTGTTACAAACGGTCTTTCCTCTCTGCAAAATCTCACAAACTAGTTAGCAAAGAATGATATAATCACAAACCTTCTTGTGCTCAGGCACAAACTCTCCACCCAACCGGGCTCTGACTTGAGAACACTGCAATGGTTTGACTTCAAATCTGCCCACAACTGAGAATCCAATAGATCTCCCTGATCTATCTTCTCTGGACTTCACAAGAATTATGAGCTAGGCTTAACAATAGGGTATTGAGGCGGCTACAGCCCTATCTTTCTGTCTGACGTGCAGTCCTGGGTCGGTTTTGAAGCTTAAAGACAGTAACAGGCAAGATCTCCTTCCCCTGGCTATAAACTGTTCTGTTTATAATCCGCCAGACCTTTTATTCCAACAAAACCAGAATCTTCTTTTAGGCATTCAACCATCTTTGGCTAGATCCAAAATAGGCTCTAAAGGCAATTTAAACTTAGAATAGGGAGATCGGACTGAGTTAAGCTGATCCGAAATTGGATTTGCGTTGGGTCGTGAAGCTGATTCGCGACCCGTTATCAGCCAATGTACAATATAAAATGTTAATATTTTAATTAAAGTTTCCTAAGGTTGCTTAAAACATATCTTAACTACTTTCAATGTTCTCATGCCTCTGTGTTCTACCTTCAAGTCATCATCTGAGCCACACCCCCGAGCTTGTACCATAACAGATTCTCCTCCAAATTCTTCTCCTCCCAAAAACTCGCCATCGCCATCGCCGCCGTACTAATTTCCTACCCATGAATACGCTGGAATTTCTTTGAATTTCTCTCACCGTCGATCAGATCTAACGATTCTAATGCTCTCCACCTGCACAGAAATCTTATTTGGCGACAACATGGATAGCCTCAGAACGACTTAAAGCGCCAACCCCGGGTTGTGCAAACGTGCTAAAAATAGAGAGAGTAGCTAAAGAATATTAAAACTCTATAAAACAAGGTAGTGTCTAAGCTTTGAACTGCGCAACACCACTTGGGATTGAAAAAGGGGAACAACGTTATAGCAAACTCGCTTCCTTGCTTGGATTGACTTGCTTTTGTGTGCATTATCAGCTGCCAATCCCCTCCATCTTCGTATATGCTTCACGGCCTCGACCTCTCTATATGCTTTCAATACAAGAGGGGATATGAGAGGGGCCAAGAGTAGCAAAAATCTACAAATCTAAAAGAATAAAAAACTTAAAAATAAAAGTAAAAGTAGTGCCTAAGGTTTGAACACGCGCAACACCACTTGGGAAGGAACAAGCTTCTAGCAAGCTCGCTTCTTTGCTTGGACCAACTTGCTTTTGTGTGCATTACCATCTTCAATCCCATCCTTCCTGTCAGATGGTAAATTGCATGGTAACCTTCACCGCCTCGACCTCCGTATGGTCTAAATGTGAGGATGAAAACATGTTTATGCCCGTATCCACTTATAACGTTGGCAATTCAAGGTTCAAGTATACTTGTTACATTAATATTCACTAAGATTGAGGCCATGTGTTTGTTTCTAAACACATGCATTAAAGGTTTGGTGGGATCAGCTAAGGACCCTCTAAGAAATCCGTAAATTGCGTACCAACCCTATTCTCGAACCTGCAGGCATGGGCGTCTTGGCACCTCCTTATGCCTCCTTGGGGACCAAGGATTTAAAGGGAGAAGGAATGTTACGAACATAGATTAGGCCCTAGGTCATAAGTCATATACATATGTTGGTCCCTAGGTCATATAGGACTATTAAACCTAAGCATTATAGGTTTAAAGGACAAGTGGCATAAGGAGGTGCCAAGAGGCTACATGCATGCATGCATGCATATACGTGGCGGCATGCTATAAGGGTTGGTACCCTATATAAGAGATCATGGATCTCAAGGGAGGAACACCATGGAGAGTCATTTTGGGAATGATTAGGAACTGCGCTATGCAGTAGGGTTGATCCAAGGGATCAAACACGAGTCTAGCGTAGGGAGTCCAGGGGACTCGGGTCCAGGGGACTCGAGGAGTAGGGAACCCAAGGGGTCATGGTAGCCAGACTTGGCCTCTTCCATGGGATTGTAACAGAGATATTATGTCTCAAGCTAGTTATAAGATTTAGTCTCAGTCCTCTATTTATCACTTCATTTCTGGCAATAATGCATTTATCATTACATTGAAGCAACTTGCCTTATGGAGTATTTGGAAATAGAGAAATGCTATTACACTTGGAAGAACATGAGCACTTCAAGCTTGAAATTCTTATTTCTGGTTGAACTACCTTCTTGTGCTATGTCCCATAGGTCTAAAAAAGGAAATAATTTTGATAGGAAATGGATGGCTTCTGGGCAGTTTGTTGGACATCTCAATTTCTTCAAATGCAATCATGCTGATCTTTCTTTTAATGATTTCCTTGATTTCAGATGTATTCAATCTCTTGACCAGCTGATCTTTCTTCTAATGATTTCCTTGATTTCAAATGTATTCAATCTCTTGACTAGTTTGCTTGATGGACACCCTCAATTTGATGAACTTTCTGCCAATGAAGCTTGGGTGCAGCTGGCTATTCTAGGTCGACATTCCCCTCCTCCAAATTTGCATGCAGTCATCTCTAATCTTAAATCTATTTTACTGGATGGCTACCAGGTTTGGACTTAGACATTCTGCTTTTTTTCTTCCGCAATTTCATGTCATCTACTCAGTTCATGATCTTGAAAAATAGTTACCACTTTCATCTAGGTAGGTTTATGGTTGAAGGGATGAGTGCATTACACAATGTTAACTTCAACTGGCTTTGGCTCATTGCTTACCCTCATGCCCTTTTTGGCATCCCGGGGCTTTCCTTGCCTGCTCCATTGGAATTTGGAGTTGGTGCTTTCATGGATGAGCAAATCTGTTCCCACATTGAAGACACAACAACTTTTGGTGACAATTGATAATCTTGAACATGTTGCAATTTATGTTGTATAGAGACTTATGTTTACTTCACGATTTTGGTTCGGTTGAGAGGCTATCATCTGTACATATCACAATTCTGTTTTCTCTAGCTTGAAGCATTATCAGAATTCACATCAGTACCATTTTCTCTAGCTTGGAGTATTGTCAGATTCACATCAGTACCTGTGGTAGATTTTCAGTTTGGTTGCTCACTTGGTTTGGTGTTGTCTATTTTTTGCCACAACCACTGTGACAAAATCTGTTATTTTGTTTGGTAGGCATAGTATTGTATACTTCATTGTCAATGGTAAGTTCACCTTCATAAAAACTATTATCTCTCTTGTACTCTTTCTTGTTAAGTAAATAAAAGTTCCCTTTCCTAAAAAAAATAAAACCACAACAACCACAACAAGGACGCTAATGTGAGGACCACAATAAAACCGCCCCCAATGGTTTTCGAGGAATGACGATAAAATATCATCACATTCAGCTTCATCCGATAATGCTCAGGAGTCTGGTAAAAAAAACACAGTCGAACTCAGTGCTTTGAACTTATCTTACGTCAATTTACATCCGTTACGCGAGAGTCTACCGAATTTTATGCACGTGGTGGACTTCTGTTATGTGGGTGGCTGCAAGATGGAATTGAATTGAATTGAATTGAATGGGTTTTTTATGGTCCTCGAAGCTTCTTTCTTTATCTTTGGGTCAAAACTGGTGCAATCGAGAACACTGACACAATGAAGCTGACAAACATAGTGAAGCTTTCCTCTGTGCTGCCGACCTTCTTTCTGTTGATTTTCGAGTGAATCTGGAAAGCGAAACAGTGATGGAAGGCATCTTTTCCCAAATGCCGAGTCCCCTCAGGTTGCCTCTCCTCGTATTGGTTTTGGTTTTGTCGCATGATTCAGCCATGGCAGCAGAATCAACGACTGATCCGACAGAAGGTGAGACTCAAATCATTTGCAAGAATTCAATCTCACACAGATTTTCTTCAGCTTGATGCCTCTTAATTTAAATAGATGTTAAGTTTCACCTAGGCGTTCTTCAGCTTTGTTTTCCCACGGTACCCCCTAACCTACATACAGTTCGTAGTCTTGCACCTTACAACATAGAGATACAGTTTGCCTAATCCCTCATAGTCCCATGGCTACATACTCAGGATGTTAATTTATCTCTATTTCTATCACCTATTTCTAGGTCCATAATTAGCTCTTTCTTTCTCACAGTGGAAGCACTTAAGGTGTTTGCAAGCGAATTGGGTATCAGCTGGTGGAATTTCAGTGTGGATCCCTGCAGTGGGTTGCATGGATGGAACGACTCCAGTCGAGATAAGAGCAGCAATCTTGTCCAATCGAGTGGAATTCAATGTGATTGCTCAAACAGCTCCATTTGCCATGTGACAGCCATGTAAGTCTTTTTTGCGCACTTTTTCTCTTTTACTTAGAACCAAATAAAAACCATAATTATGTCAATGCCACGATCAAATTTATTAACAACGTAAAATCCTACTAAAGAAAACACTTATGCAAATAGTTAGCTCAGCAATGGTCCCTGCCAAGCCTGAGCTAGAACCATAGATATCCATATTAAAGTTTTCTCACAGCACAACGTGATACCACATTAGCCATGACATTATGATGAAACAACAATTCTGATTCCACATTAGACATCTTAAATCAATCAGTCAGTCATTTGTATATCATCTCAACACTCTTATTTGTTCACCTCCACGGGGTTGGGCACTTAAAGTTGGTTAGCTTTAATATTAATCAAATTCGTTCTGTTTTTAGTCATGATAATGATTCCCCATTAGAACCATTCTCATGCTTATTAAATCAACAAGTCAATCAATTAAAAACCTTATCATCTTATCTCCATCTGCTGGGTTGCACTTAGAGTTGGTTGGCTACAAAATTAATCACATTTGTTCTGTTATATCGATGACATTGCAAATGGTAGTTACAGTCTTCTGTTTTCTGGCAGCACTGTGATCAGCAAGAATGCTCCCGGAGAAATTGCACCTGAAATTGGGAACTTTTCTTACTTATATGATCTGTGAGTTGTATTCGTGTACCTGCAAAAGTTCTGCATTGTTTCTTATGCACTGGAATAACAGGAACTTGGGGCAGAACGTACTTACTGGTACAATCCCGGAAGAGATAGGGTCCTTGTCCCAGTTGCAGTATTTGTAAGTACTCGTGCATGTTATTATTGTTATGCATGTTATTGTTGTTATTATTGTCGTTGTTGTTGACGTTCCTGACTTTTCCAGTAATGTTGCAATAAATAAGCTAAGTGGTTCGCTGCCTCGGAGTATTGGCAAGCTCAAACAAGTCATTAGCATGTTAGTGGCTCTCTCTCCTTTTTTCTTTTAATAAAATCCAAAATGGAATTGACTTGATTTGCCCTCAGGGGGTTTGGCTCAAACAATTTAGCTGGTTCACTGCCTAAAGAGATTGGAAACATGACCTCCTTGCTGAAACTGTAAGTTTTGTCATCAGAGGTTCGCTTTTTCCTTTCCCTGATTTTTGGTGATAAATTTATGCACTATCTTGTAATCACTACCTTTTTTTTTTCAACTATGTTATATAGGTACATGGATGCATGCGGGCTAGGTGGAGAGCTTCCTACAGAACTCGGCAATTTGAAACGTCTCGAGACGCTGTAGGAATCAATTTACACTACATTTGTAGTTAAATTAGCTAATGGATGCACTTAAAATAAATCAAATTTAAATGAGATCACATGTTCACACCCACACCTAGAATTATTTTTTATTTGATGCTTAGTGTCTTTTTCGGAGGTTCTAATTTGGGAGAGGAATGGCAGGTGGATGGCCTACAATGATTTCAATGGAACAATACCAGAATTTCTAGGAAGCTTGTCAAACCTCGTAGAACTGTAAGTGTGTTTGTTAGTCATGATGTTAAATATGTGTAACAGTAGCTTTTTTTGATAATGACAGGAAAATGTTTGGAAACAATTTTCAAGGTCCAATTCCTGAAAGTTTGGGTAACCTTTCAGCACTAACTCGACTGTAAGTCGTTGAATTATGATTGAGTGGGTATTCACAGTAAAAGTGGGTTTCTTTTGTTTTCAAAACTAAAATGGATAAGTTTCGACCGAGATTTATTTGACTAGTTGGTTGTAAAAATTATGGTGTCGTTGAGCCGATCCTTAAATCTAGTTGTTGTTTGGTACGATAGAATAACTAAACTTGCAGTAACAAATGCAAATACTAGTTATCTTACCTGGTGTGTTTGTGGCCTTTAGAGAAATTGGAGATGTGTCGTCTGGAGGTGTAATTCCAACTACCTTCAACAACTTGACCGGCTTAAAAACACTGTAATGCTCTTTTACTTTCCCTGTTTCTTTCTGCATGACCCTTGACACCGAAAGAATGTTTTAGGTCTCTGCGAAATTGTGGATTATCTGGTGCAATTCCCGAACTTGGAAATCTGACCAGCCTTCAGGAATTGTGAGTATATCAAATACTCAAATTTTCACTGTTTCTTTTTGACAGGCTCATTATTTGTAGGGATCTGAGTTTCAACAACTTAACTGGACAAATACCAGCTTCATTTGGATCGTTTGCTTCTCTGAACAACCTGTAAGTCTTAGGCTGTAAGGTTACATAATTCTAACCAACTACATATCTTCCCCTGCTTATGTCCTTGCTAGGCGAAGCCAATAATGCTATTGAGAGCAAGTCTGTTGATGCAGGATAATTGGCAGAACCCCATTAGAGTTGTTGAAACAAGTATTAACTGGGGCATCTGACATGTTACTTCCCTTGTTCACAATTTGTAGATCCCAGTGTATGCAGTAGATCTCAGTGTCTCCATATTACTCCTTATGGCATACACATTTAGCATTGACACGGGCCAGGATTCAGAGAGCAAAGCAGATGCATTACAGCAGGCTCTAACAACATCCCTAGACAGTAACTGGCATGCACAAGCTGCCGATATCATCTGTGCGCTCACCAACTTATCCAATTTTGATCTGAATTCCTATAGAGCTATAACTTTCACAACAATAATGTTGATGTCATCTGTCTGCTCACCAACAAAGTGTCGATGCCATCTACTAGAAGTGATCTTCCTTAGACACCCAACCACATGCTATAAAAGACTGTCTTACATAAGAGTGTGAGTTCATAGAATCTGAGCTGCAACTACGCAACTTACATTCCAGAAAATGAGCTCCATCATGCTCCAAGTTTGTGCATGATCTCTTTACTCTGGATATGGAATCTATGAGACGACTTACAGCTTCCAAAAAAAAGTTTATGAGAATACAATTGCTGTTTGCTAAGCAAAGGCGATGGACCTAGCAATGGCACCACAAAAAGTTTTCCTGGAAGAATATTCCAAAAAATACAAGTTCTTTCTCCCTATTGCTATATGTCCTGATGCTTTATATTTTCTTTCCAGTTTTCTTGGGAGCAATAAGCTGTGGGGACAGGTGCCTACACAAATTGGTTCGCTGGAAAGCTTACAGCGACTGTGAGTTAAAACAATATCTAGCCCCTTCACGAAAACTGCAGGTCGATGAGTAATTGTATATGCAGGGATGTGTCATTCAACAACCTTTCAGGATCTTTACCAACTTGGTGGAATGATTCCAGCCTGAATGTGTGAGTGATATCATTTCCTCTCTGTTTCTGCCAAAGCTCACAGTGTGCTGGCTTTGCATGTGCAGGAACTTGATACAGAATCGTTTTGATGTTACAGAAAAGGGAGTGGGGTTACGCTGTTTATTGGGGAGGTCAAACTGCAGCGCGGTTGTAGATGGAAAAAGTAAACAATATTGTTTTTCTTTTTTTCTCTTTTTTCAAAGCTTTATTTTGATGGTTGACCTTTACTCCAACCACCATCTTAAAAGGGTTGTTTTAATTTCTTTTTGTTTTTCCTTAATTTTGATGATTTCCTTTCTCCATGTTAGATTTTGGATTCTCCATAAATTCTGGAGGTGTGAAAGTATCTTCATCAACAGGAACGAGTTTCAGCAATGATTCCCAACCACTTACTGTTAGCTACTATATGAATTCAGCTGAAGGGTGGGCTGTAAGTTCCATAGGGTATTTAGATGGTGGCGACAGTTCAGTGTCTAGTACAACTAGAACAATCACAGGGACAAATGATCCTGCTAGTATTTATCAGACCGCAAGAACTGCACCCAGCTCTTTGAAGTACTTAGGATTTGGGATGAAGAATGGTCCATATAAAGTGGAACTCCACTTTGCAGAGATTAACATAGACAACAACTCAGATTACACAAATATAGCAAGACGAATGTTTGATGTTTATATCCAGGTGAGGTTGTAAGTAAGGTTGATTCGCACTATGAAGACCATTACAAAGATACTTGACTAACATTTTTCAAGTGCTTCTATACTTCCAGGGGACAAGGGTGTTAACAGGTCTGAATATCCAGAACGAAGCGAAGGGTTCTTATAAAGCTATAAGGAAAACATATAACGTGTCAGTAAGCGATAATGTTGTGGAGGTTCACTTCTTTTGGAGGGGAAAGGGGACTTGGGGGCATGGTCCAATGGTATCTGCAATTCAGGTTCTTCCTGGTACTGATTTGGTTTCTGCATGCTTACGTCACATTGAACTACTGAGATTTGGCTTACATACTTACAGAGTACGACACTACCGGTCTTGTCACCGACACAAAGTCTAAGGATTCTAAATCCCTGCAAATTGGTGTTGGAGTGGCTGTCCCTCTCTTATTCATCATCATCGTAATTGGCATTTTTCTCTATCGACGAAACCGACAGAATCTTAAATCCCTGGATGAAGGTGCCTATCCACTATGCCTAACTTAGAGATTCCTTGCTTATCCTAATTTCAAACTAGTTAACCTCCAAAGTGAGGAACTTAAGTCAACCAAGCATGCTCTTGGTAGGTGTGTTGAGTTGAGCAAGTTTTTAGAATTGAAGTAATTCAATTTATCTAAGTCTGAATTTAAGCAAGAATTAGGGACATAGTTAAGTCTGAGTTTTAATTGCAGATATAAAAAACTTCGAAGGAAAACCAAATCTATTCACGTACAACGAGATGAAGGTGGCCACGCGTGGATTCGCGAGCGAAACGAAGTTGGGACAAGGGGGATTTGGAGCCGTATACAAGGTTTTTTATCTGCAATGAAGGAAACTTATTAATCAACATAATCATGTTTGTTTCTTTTTCATTTGACAGGGAGTATTGTCAGATGGCACAGTAGTAGCAATCAAGCAGCTGTCGTCGATATCTCAGCAAGGCACAAGGGAGTTCCTAAATGAAGTCAATCTCATCTCTGCTGTGCAACATAGGAATCTGGTGAAGCTACATGGTTGCTGTTTGGAGGGGGGTCACCGGATCTTGGTTTACGAATTTTTGGAGAACAACAGTCTGGACCACACCCTTCTGAGTAAGTGTCAGTTCCCTTGCAGCATTAGATTGCAGTCAATTCTTGTTGACCCCGGTTAACTTCTGCCTCGAAGAATCCCGAATGCATTTTGACTGGCAAACACGATTCAACATCATTGTGGGGGTAGCAAGGGGGATTGCATATCTGCATGAAGAATCTATGCCCAGAATTGTTCATCGAGATATCAAGGCCAGCAATGTTCTGCTTGACAAATCGTTGAATCCCAAGATTGCAGATTTTGGGCTGGCAAAGTTTTTCCAGGATCATGAAACCCACATTAGTACTCGAGTTGCAGGGACCACGTACGTTTATGTTATTTATGATCACCATTTATGTTAATGATGATCACCATTATCTTCACCTTAACGATTTGACTGTTATGCAGGGGCTACCTTGCGCCCGAGTATGCGCTGTGGGGACAACTAACAGAGAAAGCAGATGTTTACAGCTATGGAGTTTTGATTCTAGAGATTGTGAGCGGGAGAGATAATTTGGAAACCAACCAGCCTGGCAAGATGGTCCATCTTCTGGGCTTGGTAAGAACTCTGTCTGTTAAAATTCATGAATTCATTCTACATTGCATTCTAATTTATTCAACACTTTGCAGGCATGGTCTGTTAAAATTCATGAATTCATTCTACATTGCATTCTAATTTATTCAACACTTTGTAGGCATGGCAATTATACGAGAATGGCAAAGCTCTGGAGCTCCTGGACAAGAAAGTTGAGGAGTTCTCAGAAGATGAGGTTTTGAGGGTGATTCAAGTGGCATTGCTGTGTGCTCAAACTTCTGCTTCGTTACGGCCAAAGATGTCACACGTTGTGAGCATGCTGACGGGAACAGCCCCCGTTGATGTAAGCTCGTTGCGTCCAGGCTATTTCAGCGCAATGGAGCATGGATTCCTTCCCAATATTCTAGCTTCAGATGCACTACAGCAAGAGCCTTCCCAAATTAGCAGTAACCAATTTGGTTCCCAGACTACCACCTCCGGTACTTCGGCATGGAGTAAGGATTCTTCCCAGGCCTAAGCATTTTTTCTCAAATCAAAAATCGCCCACACAACAACTCTAAGATCAGACCTTGTTAAAGGTAGAGATCCTGTATAATTTAAGGCTGTCGGAAATAACATGTTAAAGAATCCTAGGAGTTCGGAGGGCCAAGCCAAATACGTCTTCAGAGATTCCTGTATCGGGTGATTTTTCCTGCCTCAAATAAAATACACGTAACGTATCCCTTATTTCTTTGGTTGAACAAACTACATAAATCAAATTACATAAATGTAGAAAAGGTTACTTAGATGTTGTGTGGCACAGAACCTGGGGAGCAAATTCCAAGGGGTCCCGCGACTGGCGGAGTCGGGAGCGGGTCCTGGAATCCTGCGACCCAGTTCCAGGCCAACACAACAAGGAAACAAGGAAAAGGGGAGCGAACAAAATTTCACTATGGATTACTTGTTGATGACCTGCGATGCGAAATAGAGCCTGCCAATTTCTATTCCGGAGTTGAACGGGCTCCCATGTTTCCTTGTTGTAAGAAAAGGAGAATTTGCCTTAAATTTACGTAATTTAAGCAAAATGATATTTACGTCCAATAAGTTTTTTTGCCTCGGGCCATTGCATGGCAAAATGCTTCAGCAGTGCCATTAGCTTCGGCAGAGGCCTTGCAGTGCCTTAGCTGATGGCACCGCCTTAGCATTATCCCATGCAATGGCCCTCATAAAAATTATGCAATACGAAGGCACTGATCCAATTGAAATTGGGGCACCATTTCTCATCATTGAGTCAAAGTTCTAAGTTCCTAAGCCATTCCCATTGCAGAAGCACGAACTCCAGATTTAGAAGGATCATAAGATTTAGAAGGATGCAAGAACTCCAGATTTAGAAGGATCAGAAGCAAATCTAGAAAGAAGTGAAAACTTAAGATCTTGAGAATGGCCAAAACCATTTCGAAATAAGTCCAGTTGCCTTTGGCATTTGGGCAAACTCTAACGTGAACACCAAGGTCAAAGGCTGACTTTACGATAAGGTAATGGTGGACGTGCGCCTAATGGGGATGCACCCTAAGCTTCCTCTCCAGGCAAAATAGATTAGGTGGAGTTCTACTTTATCTTCCAATTGTGACATGTCATTTGTCATCTATTCTTTTGCAAAAAATCAATTTCATATGCCGCTCTCCTCTACAATCTTGTCCAATCCCCCAAAAAAATTTCTTGTTTTTATCCATTCTTGCCTGATTCATACTTTTTTGTTTGGATTTTAGTGCATGGCTAGGTTTTGGCATGCTTAAGGTGGTTTTGGGACAACATGGCTATGATTTGGTAACTAAACCCGTTAAAGAGGCCAGTTCTTGGCATGATCAGACTTTAGGGTTCTTCAAGAAAATCGTGATATATTCCACAAGCTCGATCTAAAAAAAAATGCCAAGGTATAAAAAGATTCCACATTTAAGAATTTAATTACTGATGTGGGGGTCCACATGGGGGTTGGGGATTGGGTAAGTTAATGACTAGGCGGGTGAGATGAATAGGCCAATTTTGTTTTTTTTTTTTAACATGGGCATGACCCCAATAAATGATCTTAGAGGGTCAAAATATCTAGCAAAACAACAAGGGGTTTTTTTGTGATTTTGTACTTTTTTTTTATAAGGTTTTGCTATGATTTGGTTAGCATATTCATATGCATGTACTAAATAGTATTTCTAAAGCGCACTCTTTCTGAGCCATTGATTCTATTAAAGAGGGGAAATCATGTGGTTGTGATTCTGTGAGAGAGAGGAAATCGTGTGTTGTGAGCCTCCATGTCTGCATGCTTCTCTCTTTGTTTTCTACATGCTTCTCTCTTTGTTTTGTGAATTTTTTTGCTTCATGCCGAAGGACCGTGCTAAAGGATCTTGCATTAAATTCTCACAATCCTTCAGCTTCACAAGTTAGTTTTTTATTGCAGTTTGCTGGTCTTCATATTGTTGTTTCTTATTTACTATTATGTAAGAAAATGCACTAGTTTGTGGTGATCCCAAATCTTCCTCTCGGATCCAATATGTTTTTCTGCAAGAACGTTTCGAGCAAAAGAAGCTTAAATCCCAATCTTTGCCTATCTATTTACTGCTCATGTGTCCTTGTTTCAGTTATAATTATTTATTGCTGCCATCGTTTGAAGGGGAACCTCTGTATCACTTGCAGAAGAACTGATAGGATCATCTATATTATTATCCTCTTCAATAACTTGGATGACGAAGCCCTGCTTCTAAAGTCGGATTTGGCAGGGTTTTGGGTGGAAACAGATTTTAAAAACCATTGTTTTTAAGTCTGGAACAGACGGTGGCGGAAATCGAAAATGCATGCGCCCCACGGTCAGATTTGGAAGGGTTTTGTGCAGAAGTATTACATATGAGCTAAACAACATGGAATTGCAGGGGAACCATATTTGCAGCATTATAATCATCCATGACAGATTCCCTGCTTTTACAGTCGGATTTCCAGAGATCTGGACAAAACAAATCTCAGAAACGTATACTTACCATGTCTTTCCCCTAATCCGATTTCTTCAATGGACACCAAACTCGATGCCGCCTGGATGCAATGCAGTTACAAGGCCAAACCTTATAGATTCGCCGAGGCACTATAAATGATCTCCCGCATTTATCTGCCGAAACCTTTCTACCGATTCATCCCCTGTAGCTTTTTCCCTGATTCATACTCCACCATGGCTGATAACGTCCTATGCAATCCACCATAAAAATCCATACCATTGAATCCACTTTTTTATTACTTACAGCTCAGATATTTTCATCCTACAGTCACTTATTTGTAGTTTTCTTCTCTTATGTGCAGTTGAATATGACGAGAATGGCACCAAACAAGCAAGGCGGAAGCTCTTTAGCACGAACTGGAATGATCCAAGCACAAGCCATTATATGCAACAAATCCGTAATGCCTTGCATTCTATTGAAAACTTTGTCATGTATGCAAACACGCAATTGGACATCAACT
>JAANSK020166999.1:0-15002 GCA_011763485.2 Isoetes engelmannii
TCATAGGCACCTCATGGATACACACCGTAGGAACATGCACCGTAAAAACATGCACCGTAGGAACATACACCGTAGGAATCGACGCGTGACTTGTATATATATAGTGATACAGCCACATCAATGGACTAGTCTTAGAATAAATATGTCTCGAGTTCGAGGTTGCAGCAGCTGATGTTGTCCATTTTATCTGCTTAACTATATACCATTTGTGTAAAACATTTCAAGTCCTTTAATTCACCTCATTATGTAGATTTTACTATCCATTTTTACCCATTTTTTGTGGTTGAACCGGTTAGCCACTATATGTGCTTTTGTAGATGCTTGCAGTGGTACTAGCATATTATATAGAGGCTTTTGACCAACGGGCCCATTTATGCATGCTTTCAACACAGTGATATACATATTCCTCAGTAAGCTTATTATTCTCAAGGGTTTTCCCTGAAAAACCCTTTGGGACGTGGGTTTTTTAATCAAGTATAGTAATAGGCTTATTGTGCTCTTCTTGTATTGGATCACATGGATCAATCGGTCTTTGTGGACGATGAAAATCAATTTAATTTTTGCAAATACTCCCACTTCAACAAAACATATCATCCAACAATATTTCAAGGCAACTTGTAATACTACAAACTTTCTGATATTGTTCAACGCTATTAGAACCCCATTTCGTGGCACTTTCCTCATCATCTCCTAGATATTGTAGAACTTGTATTGGTTCATGTTTTCCATCATCCTGTTGAAACTTGTACAAAATATAATATACAATATACAAAAGCATAGTACACAATAATATTGTAGTTAACGACTTGTAGTAGATATTCTTGATCTAGTGGAGCCCCATCATGGAAACCATTTAAATGGTTATGTAGTTGAGTAGGCAAGGAGTCCATATTTAGCAATTTAGCATGAAAGACATTAAATAGCTTATGTAGTGTTGGTGAGCGAGACAAGGGACACTTCAATAAAAGGTGGTCTGAAGTATCTAGCAGTCTATGTTAGAAGACAATTCAACTCGAGCTACATGCATAATACCTTGCTTCAATTGGAGAGGCAAGTGGCCAAGTTTGTCTTAAACATGATGTGTCATGTCTGTGTATCGTAGCCATTACAATGGTGGATATTTTGGGGACAACTATATGCACATGCATAAGTGACATTTTGTGGAGACTTTGAAATAGGATAATCTACTTATGCAGTTTCAACCTTGCTTCCATTATTTACATAAAAAAAAAATATGACTTTAGTCGTTTAGCCACATGATATGGCTAGGTCCTTCAATTCATCATTGGATTACCGTAAAATAATGTACGTGTGCGTGTGTGTATTATAGATCAGTTGGGGTTAACATAAAATAATATTAGTATGAGGTGGGTGTGTGTGTATGTGTCATAGATCAGTTATACGTAAAACATTCTATTATATCATATTCTATGGCAATATATGCTTTTCCGCATATGTGGTAATAGAATATGATAGTATAGGCCTTTGGCCCACTATAGTTGAGTCCCATAGCTTTCGTCGACAATAAAATTCAATTCAATTCAATTCAATTCTTCCAATCTTTACACATTAAGAGTTTGATTATATTGTTAAAACATCATATGATATCGACACAGGCACACACGATGGACCACTAGATGGTTATATACATAGTGACATCAATACATACGCAACTGAAAGTAAATGGAAAGAAAGGCATATCCCACAAGTAATCTTCCACATATAATAAGACATATAATAAGACATGAGAAGCTTTTGGCGGTGGGAAGGAAAGAATTCAAATGCAATAAGATATAATAGTTTGAAATCTACTCACTTGGAGAATGATTGGGACATTCATCTAGGGAACAACCGATCAATTAAAATAACGAGATTTTAGGGACCCTTGAAACTTCGACCCAAATCACTAGGTTTTTACAATCAGAAACTTTCTGTCGATCCTCAAATACTGCTGAAAAACTAAGGCAGGCATGTAGGAACCGCCAAAATTTTAAGCTCCCTAAAATTTCGTTGAAGAATTTTCAGGAGCAAGAAAATTTCGCTCAATATTTTCTAGCGACGCTCGTGGCGTCACCACTCGTGGTCGCCACAAAATTTTCTGCTTTTGAAAATTACTTCCAAGAATTAAGTGAAATAATTTGTTTAATCTCTACTTGAAAAAACAAACATTGTTTGAACAAAAATGTGTGTCCAAACTGCTGGAATTCCGTGGCAGAAAATGCGGTTGCTAACCGTCAGAACTTTTGGACGACTCTGTCTAAATATGGGCGCTGTAGGACTGAGTACTCTGTGTCGCCCTTTGAGCACAAATGAAGCTTTCCCTCTTAAAAGCTTTTAACGCGTCGTGCTCACATGCGACTTTCGGATATGGTGGCCGATGACGATGATCCTTCGCCGTAAGGCCGGTCCCTTTTAGGGCTTCAAGCTCGCCGGCTATGGTGCTCCCCTCATCCCAGTATTTTATTTTTCATTTCCTTCTTTTCACAGAGCGCTTGGCTTAGGCAATAATGGTTTTCAATGCTTGAATTGCGCACAGGTTTTTATTTACTCGGATCTTTCACAGCTGGCTTCCGAAGAAGCTTTACCTTACGCGTACAAGGATTGAGCTGTTTTTTTAACATGCCATAGCTTTGAAGGGCAAAAAATGCGTTCGATGGTACTGTGTATCTTTTCCTTGAGCTTCAAATGGGTAGATGTATGTCTGTTACCAGAAGGGATTAGGTTTCTGAGTTGGGTTTAAGGAAAGGAGCATAGAAGTATGGGATCTACATCTTCAAAGGGCTTTCAAACGAAGGAAGGATGGGCCGTTCCACTTGCTAGAAGCATTTCACGTAGTCTCACGATGTCCCTTAGTCGCCCATCTGCTTATTCTAGCAAACTAAGGCCTTATTTGAAACCGAGTGAAAGTTTCCATGTTGTTTCTCTCACATCCAGCACATATGGCGTGCTGAAGAGAATCGGCACGCCAGATCCAAGGGAGTTATATGGCCCTTGTGACTTGAGCTCAATACCAGATCTGGCTCAGTATTCCAGCGCAAAAGATGGCTTGTCTCGCCAAAAGCAGGATATCCTTGATGCATGGGAACTCATGGACAGAGTAGAAGATTTAAAAGAGGGCTTTTTAGATTCGTCTGAACTTCAAAATAGACCCAAACGCACTAAACTCTTGAGCAAATCAGTCTCGCTTTCTGCCGTGCCTAGTGTGAGAAGATTTGAGATTAGCAGCAGGGATGCAGACAAGAAATATAAAGCTAAAGCTGATGACAAAGCCAAGGAGAAAGATAATGAATTTGTATCACAAGCGACTTTTCATGAACAGGTTCATAAAACTGAAGATAACTGTTCACTAAAGTCAACCAGGGACAACAGTAGCTATTGCACTGCACTTGAAAATATTGATTCTTCTTCTGAGGTTTCAGATGCTGAAAGCCCTTTGCTGTTGAGCAGGGTCGATGATGACTGGTGTGTCGTTGGTAATGGAATTAGGGATAATGCTGTTGAGGAGGCATTTGCTGATGCACATAAGGTTCCAGTGCCTTTGCACTCTTTTGGTGTTGCTAAGAAGGCCAGAATACTTGCTCCTACTCTCAGTGGTAAGCTTTTACATCAAGAGAGGGAACCTGCGCCTAGACTCTTAAGAAAAATCTCCTCTTGCAAAGTTTCTGCCTTAGAGTTTGAGGAAAAGCTTTTTAAGGCTTCTAAGTTAGAGAATTATGATTATAGATGCCCTCCGGATGGAGAAAACGCTGTGGTTTTGTATTCAACAAGTTTGGGAGGAATCAGGAAAACATTCAATGATTGCAACCGCTTAAGAATGATTTTGAAAGGGCACTGCGTGAGGATTGATGAGCGGGATATATCTATTGATGCAGGATTCAAGGAAGAACTTAGAAATATTATGGGAAAGTCTGCCACTGTCCCCAGGTTGTTCATTAGAGGCAGATACATTGGAAGTGCAGATGAAGTTCAACAGCTGAATGATGATAATGTTTTGCAAAAGCTGCTTATTGGGCTGCCTAAAAAAATGTCTACCAAGGCATGCGAGGGATGTGATGGAATGAGGTTTCTCCCTTGCATAGAATGCAGTGGCAGTTGCAAGATAATTGATGATTATGGAAAAGTCTTGCGCTGCTCTGATTGCAATGAAAACGGGCTTATGCGCTGCCCACTGTGCCATTGATGCTTCTATCCTTTCCAAGTTGGTTTAGTCGTCCATCCTTGACGTGATCGCGATGCTTAAGAAGATCGATTGTGCGCAAAAAAGATCTAGGAGCCATTGTACATAGTCATGCAGGAATGACCCATGGTGGTCCCTGATGAAATGCTAGAGCAGGATTTCTAATCAATCTTTGTTGAATATTATGGCATAGCGTGTTGTCCACGTACCGAGCCATGTCAAGTTTTTATGATGACATTGCTGGAGCAGAACGTGGTTTTGAATTTATCAAGCTGGGAACACTTATGATCACATGATTCCTTTATGGTGTTGTATTATTAGATAGTTCTTAAATCAAGTGTCAAGAGTTGCAGATTCTCCATCATTTCATGAAGATTTCCAGTGATGGAAGATGCCATATATTGTGGCATCAGTTTTTTAAGGGGAGAAGCAACCTAGCTGAATGGGCACCATTTAATGGGCCACAACTGCCTCTTATGGCCTTCTTGAATTGGAAGGATAGAATCAGGACATAGAGTGGCTGTCATGAATTGACTTAATGGATCAAAGTTTGGCCCATCCAGGGTTGTCTGATGGGAAGAAGACATTGTGTTTATGTCACGTTATGTACAAGGAAACGATTTAAATGTGGTTGCAAAAGCATGTATTCAAAATGATGCTGAGTCCTAATATGTCAGCATATGTAGCTATAAAGCAATAGAATATGCTGGCAATAGGGACACGTTTTCTGCTGATAGGTAGACAGCTTGCCTTGTAGTTGGTGGGTTGCTTCCCGTAGCCAATGGTTATGTCGCTAGTAATATATTATTATGTAGATGTATATATATATATGTAATAATAATAATATGTTACACATGACGTTCAAGGCCAAGTAAAATATAGACCTTCAAGGCCAAGTAAAACACAAGCCAGGACATTAGTGCAGCAATGCCCGTTGTCGAAAGTTGCACATCGGTAAAAACACAAGCGGAGGCATCAGCGCGGCAACGCCGGGCACACGTTTACTAGTATGTAGCTATAAAGCAATAGAATATGCTGGCAATTCTTGGCAATAGGGACACGTTTTCTGCTGATAGGTAGATAGCTTGCCTTGTAGTTGGTGGGTTGCTTCCCGTAGCCAATGGTTATGTCGCTAGTAATATATTATTATTATTACATATATATATACATCTACATAATACAAAAAAATATATAGGCATGTCTTCTTATGTATTAACAAAGAGAAATATGTTGTTTTTTCGTGTCTGCTAATGCCATTATACCTCATGCTGGATCTTCAGCAGAATCTTTAAATTGTGTTTGTTATATTAAAATTTGTTATGTATCTCAGTTATGTGGAGGAGAAACATATAAAATATTTTACTCGCTAATGCTGTCAATCTAATGTGATGCCGATCAAATTGCAATAGTATTGTCCCATTGATATGCCAATCAAAATTGCAGTAACATTGTTGCGTATGTGTGCGCTAGGCAATAGTTTTGGCTCGTGTGTGTATGTTAGGCAATGGTTTTGGCTTCATTGTCGAAATAACAATAGTCGGAGTAGAGTAAATATGATTTGTTTTCCCACCTAGCAATCCTTAGGCTGGTGTGAGCAAAATACGTCCATACTTGGTCATGAGCTTTTGAAGATATATACCGGGCACATGGGGAGTTCTCCGGGGACTATTAGTTATCGACCAGTCTTGATCATATCTCCGATATACGCCTCAAAAGGCTTTGCCCTACCACAGATGCGGCATCGGCTCGAAGAGCTTCATTGTTTAATATCCCGTGTGCGCGCGCTAGGCAACGGTGGTTTTGGTTTCATTGTTTAATGTATTCGTATGGAAGAATATGTTTGTTTTTCATCAAGCCTTGTACTAGGGTTCCCAGATTGTGTGTAACCAGTTTGCGGGTGATACCTTCCTCCTCTTGGAGGCATCTGAAGTAAATCTCGATAGAGCTAAGCAGCTCCTTGATATCTTTTCCTTGGCATCGGGATGCTTACTAAATTGGCAGAAGTGCAGTGCCATATAGGCTTTGGATACCCCTCCTCCTGGATGCGTCCAGACTTACCCTTGGTCATTTGTGCTGCCGAACACTATCACAAGACTCCTAGGTATTCCATTTGGTATAGAGATTGATACTGCACAGGCCTGGGATCAGGTTATCCTAGGTCTTCAGCGGCATTTGCTCTGGTGGAGAGGTGGTGCATCACTCTCTATGGCGGGGCGCATACATGTGGCTAAGCATGTTTTGAATAACACTCATGTTTACATCAGTTCTGCTTTGCTAGCTCCAGTTTCAAAGTTTAAAGAAATACATGCCACTATACGTAATTTTGTTTGGGGCGGGAACGAAGCCGGAGCAACGGTCAAAGTGGCTTGGAAGAAATGTATGCGCTCGAAGAGAGATGGTGGTCTTGGTATGATGGACCTGTTGCTCCACAGTAAGGTTTTAATCTCAAAGTTTGTATGGAGAATTCTTTTTGATCAGACACAATCTTGCGGCATGCGTTTGCTTGTTCAGGCCTTGCAACACTCTTGTCCTTTTGGTAAGTCTTACATTGTCCCGCATTTTCCTTGGGCCTCGTTCTACCCCCTGAAGCCACCTCCTCGTGCTTCTCCTTTCCTTCGCGGGGTCCTGAAGAATGTCAGTCCATTGGTTTGTTTGCATCCTTCAAGTTGGTCGCATGTCTCTTCTCCCTTTTTATGGATACCTTTACCGCATCTGCAGAGGTTGGTCCCTTTAGCCGCTACAATGCACCCAAGGACTCAGGGCAGGTGGCAAGCTGCCGATATAGTACATCTTGACGCGTGGTATTCCAATGGTCGCCTCCGTTCCTCGTATGAGTTTCGAGACACATACAGATTGGCCTGGCAGGATTATTTTATTTGGGAAGAGGTAGCAGATAATATTCCCTTGCAGTCTAAATTAGGGAATGGGAGTGTATGAAACTTGCAGTGGATATTCCTTGGGGAAAACAATTCGTTCAGGCCTGTTATAGGCAACTCACACTGGAGCACCCCTTCCTCCATCGTCACACTAGCAGCTAAGAGTCCCAGAGGCGAGGCACGTGTTGGTATGGTCTAGAGTGTGGGACAAGAATGTCATACCAAAGCAGTCAGTTCTTTTGTGGAAAATTGTGCATAGAGCTTTGAGGACCAATGTTCGGGTTCATTCCTTCAAGCCAACTATCAGTCCTCTTTGTCCAGTGTGCAAAGGTGCACCCGAAACAATTGAGCATTGTTTTGTGCTTTGCAGTGATTTGCACTCCATTTGGTCAGCTATACAATCTTCCTTTTGGACTCACCTTACGAGTCAACAGATTCTCTTGGGCATCTTTTCCAGCAGATGACCACGTTTCAAGAAGTGGGCATTTAATATATGTCGGGCTTTGGTGTGTTGGGTGGTTTGGAAGCGTAGATGCCATTTGGTCTTCCAATGTTCCATGACCCCTTCGACGGGCCTTTATCAGGAGATCAAATCCCATCTACACGATCAGTTCTTGGTCTCAAAGCTACATTCAGACGTCAAGGATGAGGTTTGGGGTTACCTCCACCTCCCTTGACCTCCTATTGTATTAACATATTCTTATTAATTTAAAGTTTCTTTCGTCCCTCAAAAAGAAAAAAAGAATATGTTTGATAAAAAAATTTAATCTATGTTGTATAAAAAATTTGATTTTGTATTAGCATGGTCGATCTTCTTTTCTTTTGGGGATTTTATTTTGGATCGATTAGCATTAGCATTAGGGAAAGTTACGAAAATGCCCCTCAGGTTATGGGCAATTTCGAGAATGCCCTTCAAAGATTGAAAATTTCAAAAATGCCCTTTGTTTCCGTAAAAAAACAATACACTTAAAGCTGGACTCAAATGTAATAAGGATTCAATACAATATCCGAGGATCTGTTATGCATAATATTTTTGGGATTGCAAGAGTCCCATTGTAGTGAATGAGTCCCGTCTATTAGAATATGTCTCATTTTTATCTTATGTGACTTTATGGTATTTAGCGTCCACGGGAGACCAAATTGGTCATGGGACCCAAACAACAAAAACTATGGAAGCCCAAAAAGTACGAAGAAACGATAATAGAATAGAAACGATAATAGAAACGATAATGCTAAGGGAAAGTTACGAAAATGCCCCTCAGGTTATGGGCAATTTCGAGAATGCCCTTCAAAGATTGAAAATTTCAAAAATGCCCTTTGGGCAGGCAACGGGCAGGGAACGAGGCAGCTGTGTGGAGTCTCTTAATTTAGGCATCAAATGGAAAGCATACCTCCTTTGCTCAAGGAGTATCTGGCCCTCATCCCCTTCAATTCTGCAAACCACCTCGTACTTTCAAGGTTTGGCCTCTTGATACCTCAGTTGTTGCATTTTCGGTCATGGGTTTCTGATTGCCGATGCTTCTTCATAGAGTTCTGTGATTGCCCTATAAGATAGACTTGCAGGTCGAGTATTGGTCTTGATGCGACTTGCATCAGTGGCAGGGCATTCAAGTTCTTTTAGATTTTGACAAATTGGGTATAATTTAGGGAAACTTACGAAATTATCAATATATTCATGAACTCTCACGTTACCAGGATCGATGCTGTAAATGCATAGGACATTGAGAGCTCAAGAACATTTCATTTGAGGGGATTTTAATAGTCCACAAGCAGAATTTGGAGCCGATCTTTCAGATTTCTGTAGAAAGACATGGTAAGATCAAAGAGTGGCTAAATTTTGGTAGAAGGAAATTAAGATCAATCTTCTCTTGTATTTCCTAAAAACGAACAACTTGATTTAACGCAGGTGCCATACCAACCAGAAATTCCTGCTTCTGATACAGTATGTTGCTGCCCAGCTATATGCATCTGCCCCATCTCAGACATGAAGGAACTGTTACCCATTCCAATGTGCCCCATCCCCGGCATGAAGGAGATGCTCATCGCATGATTCAAATGGATAACATAGGGTTTTCCGAGTAGGCTGCCTTGGGCGTATTAAAGGTCTGTAGGGGCCGAGATAGCAATCTCCAGAAGATCCAAACATGTTGTAGTCACCAAAAGACCTGTCTTTTCCCCTAATACAGATGCCGAAGATGCTGTTGAGAAGCCAGCTCTGCCCCTTTCCCTGTTGCCTCGATGTCCTTGAGTCCGATGTTCAGAAACCCATGACCTAAAATGCAACAGCTGAGGTATCAAGAGGCCAAACCTTGAAAGTACGAGGCGGTTTGCAAAATTGAAGGGGATGAGGGCCAGATACTCCTTGAGCAAAGGAGGTGTGCTTTCTATCTGATGCCTAAATTAAGAGACTCCGCACAGCTGCCCCGTTCCCTGCCCGTTGCCTGGAAAGTCCAAAAAAATAGAGAGTGAAGAGATGAAGTTTCACAATGAATCACTATTACAGTTAAGAATCTATATGACAGATCCAATACTTTCAAGGGTCAAGCACTATGTCTATTGTCATAAAATGCTACTGCATGTAGGTTACTCATGGATTTGTCCATTTCCCTCTTTGGGATCTTGTGTATCTTGTCTTTTGCAAGCTACTTTGGATAATACGACCAAACCACACACTCCACCAATTCCCTCCTTACCGGGTCTCCGACATTGTTCCTCCATCTTTTTCCCCAGCATTTGGAGTTTGCTCTTTGAGATTGTCTTTCTTGTGCCTCCCAATAGGTTCCTAAAATTGCACTTGGAAACTAGGACGCAACTCCTCACTATCAAGCATGGTGGAGGTGACTTCACTTGAGGACCATACCCAACCATATCGGACAGTCATCATTATCAGGCCTAACCAGCACGAAGTAGCCCTCCTTGATGTCTTCGAAGACATTCCATTCAGGAAGATCGAACCACTTCGGCTTCATGGCCTTGCTTCCTACCAACCATTTCGAGCCTTTGGTGTCACACACCTTTTTTGGACGTGCCAACTTTTGGGGAACCCTCTCACCTACTCTCTGGAAGGAAACATCCCTTAACTTGGCCACACAAGGCTGGTCCATCTCTAAACAACACACCACTTTCTCCCAGTATTTGATTAGGGATCCCAGGTGATCCTTGAGTGTTGAAGTGAGCTTTCCGTTTCACACATCTTCCCAGTGTGTTATGTATTCCCAAATGCCCTTCACTAGCTGGCTAGAGTCCTTAACATTTTTGAAAAGGGGAACTGGTTTTGGCTCACCCATGAAAAGAAGCACTCACCGTGTGGACCCTTTTTCCCATATTTCAATGCCTTGTACATGCATCCACAGCTTATCAGGTGGCCTCCATTTATACTGCATGATTGGTATTCCATCTCTAACCCAGAACTTGAATTGGAGTGGCTTAGTGTGCCCTGTCAGTTTATCCTTACCATCTAGTAAGTATCCCTCCACAAATGACTTACAATCTGCAACCTCATCGAGCATGAATGCCATGTGATTAGGGCTAATACAACTCTCAGATATGTCCATGAGTTCAGGAAGTGGCCACATTCTGCCTCCTTATCTTAGTAGAGAATGTCCTGAAGAAACCATCTATGTCATCGTGGGTGTGCCCAACCATCATAAACCCCACTTTCACAATTTTGAAAACCCCAATTGCCGTAAGGTATGACATTGTCCCAAGCATCCATCTATTCTTGTTTATTTTTCAACAGTTATCAAGTTGAACACATAGTTCCTCAGCCAGGGGCTTTCCATTGGGGGAAAGTCATCCCATGTCTTTTTTCTCCCCAATTGCACTTTTGAGGTGAGCTCAGTTATTTGCCTCTGGTATACGCTAGAGGTTGATCATCCATGAACGCATTGAAAATTGGGGTTGATGGGGAGTATCTCCTGCCTTCTATCGTGCCCCTCTCTAGTGTTCTCAAGCACTTAAATATCGATATGACATGGAAATTTGGATCATCCTTCCAGAGATCAAGAATGACATGGCCATAGGTTCCAGTGCTATGCCCATGTGTGAGAACACTTGCCAAGCTTACTTTCATTTGAAAAGCGTTTTGGACATGCTTCGCAAGGGATCTAGCTATGGCAAGAAGGTCTTGTGTTGGTTCATCTTGTCATGAATCAAACACAAGTATCTATCAGGCTGCATCTGGGAGAACATTATCCACTGCCAATATTGTTGCCTGCAGGATATTTGGTAAGGCTAGTGATCTGCAAACTGCTCTTTTATTGCCATTCTTTTTTTTTCTATTGCAGTTGAGGCAAGTGTGTCCTTCAGTTGAATGCAAGTATTGCACTTTGAGAATGGCATGTGTTGCAAGATACACACGTCAGGAAAGTGGGCATTCCATAATATAACCTGCTGAATGACGGTTGTGAAAGTGGTCGGGCACCGGTGGACTCTAGAATAGCATTTACCTCTTTCAAACATTCCTTTTGGATATAATGTTGCGGCAATACTCTTTGGACCTCCCTGACGCCATTCTCATTCACTTTGGACTTATGGGGCATAGACTAGGACATGTACATAATGAAGCTTTTGAATACAACAATGGCTCTCAAAGTGTTTGCTTTGGGTCTTAGGGTGAACGTATTGCCATGGGTAAACACCTTAGCTCCTTTTCTAACTTGCTCCCAATACCTGTAAAATGAAGGTTTGCTCACACCAAGAATCTATCTTAACGCTCTCATGCAAACCCAATGTCCTTTCAGTTGATATAGAAGTGTGCCTGTCACATCATCATAGTATCCATTCCCACACAGTGAATACATAGAAAAACTACGATTCCAACCCAATTCAAAATTAAAATTATGAACAGTCCAAGATACATAAGACAAAATGGTCTAATTATACAAACTTTAGTTGTAGAAAGACTACGATTCCAACCTTTCAAACCAATGTATTAGGTCCATTAGAGATCACGTTGTAAAAATAGCAGTGCTATATGTCGTGCTAAGCGCGAGCATTAACACATAAACACAAACTTTAGTTGTACAAAAGCTAAGATTCTGACCATTCAGATCAATATAGTAGGTCCAATTGGATGTCACATGGCAAAAATAACAAACCCTTCTCTGCGACATCTCGCGCTACACGCGAGATTAATTCAAAAAATACAGATTTAAGTTGTTAAAAAGACTAAGATTGTAACCTTTCATATCAATATAATAGGTCCAGTTAGATGCTATATGGCACGAACAATAGACCTCTCCCACATCTCGCGCTACGCGCGAAATTAATGCAAAAATACAAATTTAAGCTGTAAAAAAGTAAGATTCTAACCCTTCAGATCAAGATACTAGTCCAATTTGATGTCATATAACACGAAATTAGACCTTCTCTGTGACAACTCGCGCTTGGCACGAGATTTTTTTTTTTTTTCTTTTTTGGGCCCAAAGTCATTTCGCGCTAGAGATGTGGCAGAGAAGACTCTACTATTCAACTTCGGCTTCCTCTCATTTCTCATATAATCTGAAAGCAAACCATCAAAAGCATTCTAAGAGTACTCTACATGATTTTTTTGCAAATTGATCCATTTCACAATATCCATTTTTCAATTTCAAGCCTGATAGCACCAATGTCATTCATTATAGCTAAGAATTTGTGGACAGATGAAGAAAAGGGGTGGATTTTTGTTACCGGAATCTGCAGAGAGCTGATAAGTTTTGATTTCCTTACTTTGACCGTTGGATGTCGATTTCGGGGGATCTTGGCCATCGGTGAGCGCGACTCGTTTTTTAGTAAGTTTTAGTTAACTATCAATTTTAAATACGACAAAAAACCAAAGGTTGCGATGTGCATTTTATACATATACGTGCGTATGTGTTTGCGAATTCTCGCCAACCGCTGGACGCCCTGCACGAATATCAGCATAAACAACAGGGGAGGTCTGGGGGGTTTAATTCAATGGTTCAATTTTTGAATATGATAAATGCCCCTTTCAATGGTTTCAGTGTGAAGCTTGTACGAAAGTTATATGCCATTAATATTAATATTGTACGCAATTTTTTTGGCGGCCCCTTCGAGGCCCAATGTCGGACATTACAATTTGGAAAACATTGTACTACAAATGGGATTGGTAAAACGAAGGAAGGAAGGAAGGAAGTATATTTTAACGTCCACGGAGGCCAGAGGCCTATGAGACGGCACAGTACAAGGGGGAACCGAAGTCCTCAACCATACAAACAAACAAGCTAAACAAAGAAGATAACGTTTAATGTGCACAATCAAAAACTTTACTATTGCATTGGCTCCATGGGAGCATCATCAAATCAACCTGCCAATGGCAAGCTGTATTTATCAAATGCAAACATCTAGGGATATTAATTACCATGAGTTGCTCATGACAAGACATGCGAGGAGGAATAGAATGCTCTTATCATAGACATATGCAGAATTAGAATAAGTTTGCAGGATAATGCTCGATAAAGAAGTAAAATGCCTTGTCATATGCATAACTGTAAATGTTACAAGTTTCCAGGATATTGCTGCTCATGACAAACACAAGTTTCCAGGATAATGCTCGACGTGAAATAGAATGCCTTACCCCTAGTTAACACCCTGCCAATGGCAAGCTGTATTTATCAAATGGAAACATCTATGGATATTAATTACCACGAGCCTGCTTATGACTGGCTTAATTTGCCAGTCTATCCATGATATACTCGAATCTCCACTTCCGCTAAATTCATCCACATTCAAAGTATGGCAACTGAGCCTCCTTCCAATATTCAAATGTTTACTCCTTAATAATTCTTTAGCCAGCAAAAATGTTAACAATTATAACCAGCAAATAAATAATAGAAGAACACAACGACAAAAAGCAATGACCTTTTGAGAAATGACCTGACTTCGACCTCTTGATTCTCGCCTGCACAAACAGATTCAATCTTCTCAGACCACAAATCGGCTCTTCTTCTCCAATTCCGAAGAGATCAAAAGGGGTTTGATCTAATACAAAAAAAGGGACATTCAAGACCGTAAATGCATCCCAAATATGCACGAATTCATTAATTTGGCGAATTTGAGCTCTTTTGAGAATTTTGAGCTAGCTAACTGGACTCCCTTGCTTAACCAATCTATCTTACTCTTTCTAAGCTAACAATCTTACTCCTTCTAAGCTAGCAAGCATGCCACACTTTAGGTTCTTCTTAACCTAGCAAGGATGACCCATTTTTGATTAACTTCAAGCTAGCTAGTAAGGTCAATTCTTGCTCATTAAGAGCTAGCAAGCATGCCACATTCTAGGTTCTTCTTAAGCTAGCAAGCATGGCCCACTTTTGATTAACTTCAAGCTAGCTAGCAAGATCAAATCTTGCTCATTTTAAGCTAGCTAACAAGTTACTCACTCCAAGCTAGCAAGCAAGACACATCATATCTTACTCCTTCTAAGCTAGCAATCAAGTCATATCTTACTCCTCCTAAGTTAACAGGTCATATCTTACTCCTAAGCTAACAAGTTATATCTCACTCCTTCTAAGCTAATAATCAAGTCATATCTTACTCTTTCTAAGCTAACAAGTCATATCTACGCCTTCTAAGCTAACAATCAAGTCACACTCTACACATTCTAGCATCTAGCACGAATGATGCATCATACTCACTTATCCTATCAAAGCAACCATAGTTTACTCCTTCTAAGTTAACTAGCAAGACACATCATACTCTGGACTAAGCACGCAAGCTATTCAATCTAAACTCACTCGAATCTAGCAAGCTAACTAGCTAACTAGCAAGACACATCATACTAAGCTAGTCAATCTAAACTCACTCTAATATGGCAAGCAAGGCACATCATATTCATTCCAAGCTAGCAAGTAGTCACATCTTACTACTAAAGCTAGCTAACAATCAAGACACACTCTACTCAAGCTGGAGGTAAAGTTTATTCTTCATCATTATCATCTAGTTCCTTACCC
>JAANSK020167110.1:0-15001 GCA_011763485.2 Isoetes engelmannii
TCACAAGAACGGGGGCTGATACATTTTTGTATATTTTTAATGTGAAGCATGACTGCCATATATGAACTCCTAGAAAGGGTTTGGCTAGTTTTTGTGCCCTTGATTTTATATGATTTCTTTTGTGAACCTTCAAAATGCCCATTAATGGTCCATCATGGGACATGTCTAGTGTTAAACATTTCCATGCTTCTTGTGCAAGTCCATTTTCAGCATATCCTGCAGCCATTACGGTGTGGATGACTTGTCAAAAAGTTCCTCCATGCCTACAAGAGAACCACATTTAGTATACATTTTAGAGCATTGCAAACAGAAGAATCTCTTTCAAATTCTTTCTGGACAGTCTTAGCATGTACTTCTCGCCCCCGGTTGATGGCACCATGTTGGCACATGCTTTTAAGGAGCAAACAAAGGTGACTGCATCCAGAGGCAATCCCTCTAGTTCCATTTGTTCAAGGCAACTCAGTTCATGATCAAATCCAGCATCAGCATACCCTGCAATATTGTAGTCCAAGGCATATGATGTCAGATTGGTAACTTATCCCAAACAACATGTGCCTCAGAAAGGGAGGCACATTTGACATACATGTTGATCAATGTATTGCCAACAAAAGGGTCTGTTTCAAAGCCCTTTTGAGAAAACATGAATTTCT
Organism: Isoetes engelmannii; assembly: GCA_011763485.2. Lineage (NCBI taxonomy): Eukaryota > Viridiplantae > Streptophyta > Lycopodiopsida > Isoetales > Isoetaceae > Isoetes > Isoetes engelmannii. The sequence continues at coordinate 651 of JAANSK020167110.1, forward strand.
CGTCCTTTATCTAGAGCTCTCATGCTGCTACAAGCCTTCAAGTCCTAACAAACTTGATGGTATCTAGAAAGATCCCACTTTGTATCATCTCATTAACGCAGCTCAATGCTTCTATAGTAAATCATTTTTCAGCATATCCTGCAATGACTGTGTTCCAAGAAACAACATCTTGTATTGGCACTTTATCAAACATTTTTCGTGCCTCTTCAAGTGAACCACATTTGGCATACATATCACCACGACATTACCGACAAATATATCTTTCTTTTCACATCCTTCTGAACTCGAGATATCAAAATGCTTCACGTGTGTGCTCACTTGTTCACTAAGTCCAGATATGTATTTCAGCCTTTCCTTTATGGGATTAGAATTATCGAAATTGAACAATCTGCATGGTTTCTGCTCCAGTTAATCTCTGGCTTGGCCCATTCTTAAGTGCAAACTTGATTTAATCTGGTTTGCACATGCCATCTGTCCAGAGAGCCTTATTCTTAGTTTTATTGACATGGGATCAGCAATCTCTCGTTTGGTCTGCAATAACCTTACCATTTTTACTTACTTCAACATTAACAAGATGCTTTCAACATTAACAAGATGCTAACGCGTCAATGCGTCAATGGGTTGCCCGTTGAAAGATCCACTTGATGCGTCCACAACCACGTACCATTATAATCACCATAAAAGTATAAAAAACCAATTATGAACAATTGTCATATCCTGTGCTAATACAAATATTGCATAGACTAGGCAAAGATATGGTTTAGAATCTGACTATCTAGCAAAAATTACTTATTTATTATGATACATCCAACTACTTTAGAGATGCTAAACTACAAGACAGTTGATGAATAAGACTATTGTTTATCTCTCATGATATTACGTTATCTTCCATGGATGTTTATGGAAGATAACAATAGCTACAGAGTGGAACTCTATGACCAGGGCCATCAGTCACATCTGTTCAAGGTATAGGTGGAGCCCGTTCTTCTGTACGGAGTTGAAGTCTGGGGCCTAGTGGTGTCCTTTGCTACCTGGAATGACCTGGAGCAGGTACATAAAGACTTACTTACCACGGCCACAAGGAGTGAAGTCCACGGTCCCATATCAAATTCTACTGCATGAGACAGGTTTCTTGCCTCTTCTAAAACATTAAAAATGGCCACTTATGTTTCGCATGAACCTTTACCAACTGGAGTAACTAGCAATTGCTAAGACAGAAGCCAATGGTGACCTAAACTGAGCAAATATTTTGCCATAGCCTGCATGCTCTTTTGTTGAAGCTACAAAGAAAAAATATTAAAGCCCTTCAAACATTATTAACATGCAAGGTATTGCAAATGCATATTGGAGAATTGTTACACTCAAGAAGGCAGCTAGAAAAAAGCGATCTTCAGTAGTCATGGGTTCTTTAGAGGATAGTCATACTAAATGATCTTCTGAGATATACAGGTAGCCTTGCACAGAGGGAAATTTTCTCCCTTTGAGTTTTAAACCCGTCTCTCATCTTATTGTACTTTTTTCTTGATTGATAATGAAATTTATCCCTCGTCCTTCCAAAAAAAAAATTTAAGGCATCCATTAGGCACTGGTCTATTGGGATGCATGTCTTGAGGTAGGCATCATTAAGCAGATACCTTAATAATACGTGGCATGCAAGGAAAAGTCAACTTAGATGCTTTTAGGACAGCTGACATGGCAAAGAAGAGAGATATATGCACATAAGAAAATGAATTGTATTTTATAGTCGATGAGCATTTCAATTGTGCACACCAGCAAAAAGTGGTGGCAGCGGACACAACCACGCAAAGTGTAGAAAATAATACTATTGAAGATCAAATTTAAGCACTCAATCAAATTTTTCAAAGTAACCTTAATTCCCCCATAGAGTTAGAACTTAATAAAATAAGACTCAATGTTTGTCAATAGCTTATTTTCAAATCATTTTCAAGTAACCTTTGACATTGGCTACAATGATTTCACTGTAGCAAGGGGGCTGATAAAACATCAATAGTTCAAACCTCAAGAGCCCAAGCACAACTCGGATCCTTACAACACGAACCGTCTTCAGCAACCTGTAAGAATACATCAATATAATGCTTCTTGACATATTTAAGGATCAATCCGGCCGCTATGGCATACCGATCGACCCTGCTTCCTTATCCATACTTCCATAAAAGGAAGTTTAAACTTCCTCCAATAAAATACCATCCACACACTATGTACATGACCTCATACATGTATACATATAACCTAGTAGTAGGTTACCTTCTTGATTCTAAGCAACTAGGTCATATTCCACTTAAACAATTTAAAAGGTCATGCCTCTGGCTATTCAAGTTTCTGCATGCAGTATTGTCTGGGTAAACCATATCTTTCACTGCAAATTCATCCATTGCTCTTAACCATTATAACATGAATAATTTCAACATTCCCCCTTTCATGTTATAATTCAGTGCAGTGTATCAACATCTTCAATTCTATAAATCTTTTTTCTGATAAGGCTTTGGTTAAGATATCAGCTAACTGCTTTGAAGTACTCACGTATCTAAGCTTCATAAATTTTTTTCCAGCAACTTCCCTTATAAAATGCAGTTCTAGTTCGATGAGTTTAGATCTTTCATGTAGCAATGGATCTCTGCTCATTGCTATGCAGTTAGTGTTATCACAATATAACTCTGTTGCTTCTGATTGCTTGTATCCCAGTTCAATTAACAATCTTCTCTTCCATACTTATTCTTTGACTATTAATGTTGTTGATGCATATTCAGCTTCATCACTGGACATAGCAGTAGCGTTCTATTTCTTGTATTTTCAAGAAATTGGAGCTCCCCACAAAAATGTTAGATATCGTGATGTGGATTTTCTAGTGTCAAGGTCTCCTCCCCAATCTGCATCACAATATGCATGCAATTTTAAATCATTATTCCAGTAACAAATTCCATCATTCATTGTTCCTTTCAAATATCTTAAGACATGTTTAGCTGCTATCCAGTGGCTTTTAACCTGGATCATTGTTGTATCTACTTAACATGTTAACAACAGGTGCAATATCTGGTCTTGTATAGTTTGCAACATACGAAAGAAAACCTATCAAGGACATGTATGGAACTCCTCACATTTCTTTCCTTTCTGCTTCTGCTTTGGGGCACATTTGAGCAAAAAATTTTGCAGCCTGGTACTACTAGAGTTCTACGGATATTACAATCCTCCATTTTTTCAATTTTCAACATACCTTCGATCAATTCCTTCTATGTAAGCTCCAATGTTTCTGGCATGTCCTATGCACTTCAATCCCTAAGAATTTCCTCAGTTCTTCTAAGTCTGACATTTTGAATTTGCTGTTCAGAATATTTTTGCAGTCAGCTTCTTTGAAACCATAATATTGTCATCAACTTAGAGTGCTATGATACACCAATCATTTTCACTCCCATACCTGTACAAATTGCCATCATTTTGCAACTTAATGAAGACTTGCTCTCTAAGACGTGTCCATACACTTGTACCATTCTCCGAGTGATTGTTTTAGGCCATAAACTGCCCTTTTGAGTTTCCACACTCTCCTTCCTTCAAAGTCTGAAGCTTGTCTCATATAAATTTCTTCTTCTAGTTTTGAATTTAAGAATGCAGTGTTCACATCCATGTGGTGAACTTCTAAATCACATGCATTTGCAATGGCTAGTAACATTCTAATGATGTTCTTCTTGACAAGAAAAAATCTTTCTTCATAGTCTTAACCACACCTCTGTGAGGACCCTTGGGCAACTAGTCTTGCCTTGAATTTTGGGGTCACTCCATCTGCTCCAGTTTTAATTTTAAACAACCACTTGTTTCTAACAATGTTTTTACCATTTCTCATATCAACTAACTCATAAGTATATGTCCTCTTAAATGAGGACATTTCTTCATCCATTGCCTTAAGCCATTGATCACAATTTGAAGAGTTTAGGGCTTCTGCATATGTTTTGGGAACAACCACATCAAGATGCATAAGAATTTCAAATAAGCCAAGAATCTCACCTTCATTTCCCTTGAGTCTCCTGCTTCTGCCAAATTCATCTTGTCCTAAATCTTCTGAGTCAGTAGGAATTTCATCTTGTAGCACTTGGGTAAGAGCATGTTAGGGTCTACATGTTTTTGGAAGTACCTGGAAAATACCCTGGGTAGTCAAAGATGACGATATTGTTTGGGGTCTTGACATCTTATTGACATCACAAAGTACCTTACAATATGTAGGTACTACTCTTGAACATTGCACAATTTATTTTAGTCAAGATTGAAGTCTAGGTACCTTAAAATATTATTGTGTACTTGCACAGAAGTACCCAGAAAAGTACCTTTTTGATACAAAAACATGTATACCCTAACATGCTTTCACCCACTTGGGCTTCTGTCCTCCTCTTCTTTTGAACTTCAACCTGGTCTTGCACTTGCTGATTGGACAAATCCTCCTGCTGAAAATTTCCAGAACACACATGAGTAGGTTTGATATTGAGAATATGAACATCATCATCATCACTTTCATTAGCATTTGTATGGTATGTAAGTGGTTCTTCAAAGTGTACCCTTTTTGTTTTTTTTTGTTCTCATCTTCATCATTGTTGTTTTTAACTCGAGGCAGAATTTTGTAGTATTGCTCTTTATCAAAGGTGACATCTCGACTTATTATAATATTTCTTCTGCTGGGATCATACAATCTGTAGCCATTTGATTATTGATCATATCCTACTAAGCAGGTTATGTAAGCCTTGTCATCTAATTTCCTTCTTGACTCATCTGGCACTGTAACAGACCCATGTAGACCATTCGAGTATTCGATCCTTGAATGTGCCTATGGGGCGTTTCCGAGACACCGGCATAAATGGGTAGAAGCGAATACTCATAAACGTCTAGACGGTTTTGCCCAGTTGGTTAAGGGCATGTCGGTTAGGAACGTTACAGGCACATGAGTCAATGCTAAACATCCATAGGCTTTGAGCTTGTTATAATCAGAGGTCTTTGAAGACCATAACATCTCAGGAATTGCCCCTTTAATACTTATGGAGGGTAACGTGTTTTGCACATACACTGCAGCATTGACAGCTTCTTCCCATAGAAAGTTTGGTAGCCCAGTATATTTTTTTGTTTTGAAGAACTGTGTCATCAATATATTAAAAGAATGGTAATGTTACAAATCTAGTGAGGAGGAAGGAGAACTGCCCCAAAGAGACAACGATACCTCGACACTCCACAAAAAACTCACAAAGAAACTGCAACTCTACTGCTGTACAAACCGCCCATCACCATCTACAATACCCAAGAAGTCCCGCCAAATGGCGAACTTCCGCTCTGCTAATCTCGGGAACACCAGAAAGCTCTGAAATAGCTTGTACCTGAGTCGAGGAATCAGAGAGGCTGCAGGCTGCTGAATCCCCTGAAAGATCCACAACCACCGTCGCTTCCAGATATACAAGTTTCCTTGCGATTTCATTTTTTCGCATGATTGGCATGTTCATTTGCTTTGCCTCTTTTTTGTTGATTGTTAAAAGATGTTGGGGGGTTTTATGGTTGCTCGTTTAGCATGTTTCTTTTTTCGAAATACAATATCCGATTGAATTGGAATCTAGTTATTTTTAGACTACTCCTCTTTTTCTGGTTTCTTACACTAGGTTGGTTCCTTGTGTTTGTTATAATGTTAATATTTAAGAAGGGTGTTATAATAAGTTGTTCGGATAGGTTTGGTTTGGATGTTGTGTTTTTTGCTTTGAGATTGTTAGCCATATAGCTCTAGTTTTGTTTTGGATCGCACTAAGGGCTATTGTGGTAGTTTGTGCACAAGACTCTAGTTTGTGCATGGGACGTGATTTTTCCAGACTGTTAGGCTTGCATGGGACGCCTTCCCCAACGATTGGCATCTGTTAAATAACCATTCCTTTCCTCCGCATGCCTTGATTCCTGAGGTCTTCCATCATGCTCGTCTTTGCAGAGCTCGCCTTACATTAATCATCTTTTCTTGGCCGTTTGCGCCTTGGTGGCCTTTGCTTGCCCAGGATTCCTCTTCTTGGTAACCTTTTTGTTCAAGACGGCCTTTTCTTCCTTGAGTTCTCGCATGCACTGCTCCCATCGCCTTCTTCCTGCATTGCGGGATTTCGACGTCATGCAGCTCTGTTTACCTTGTGATGTAGCTTTTTCTTGACTAATCATTGCATTATATGTTTTATCGTCTTACTTCTTGATTCTGGTGATGTGATTGTTCATGATTTGGCGATCTTGTTTCCATTGATTGTTTCTCTTCTCATTCCTGCTTCCTTTGTTTTGCATATTGGTTGTTGCCTTATGGTTTGCCAGAAATTGCTTTCTACGAGTTTGTCCGTGAATTTCTATTTTGGCTTACCTGACCTTGTTTTTTGTTTCAGATATCCTACTGTTATATGACCATTCCTCTTTACCCTTTTTTGCCTCAATGTTGGTTTCCGTCCTCCAGTCCCGCGCGTCGTCGACTTTGCATAGTTACTCCTTCGCATGGCTCCAATTTCATCATTGATGTGTCTCTCATCAAGTTCCAGCTCTAACCACCTCTTTCTTGCAAGTGGTTGTGTTCTTTTCTGCTTTGGTCTTTGCTTGTCATAGTCCTAGATCCTTAAGGATCGCATCTGTCGCTATTGACTTTTTGCATAGCTTGGCAAACTTCTCATCTCCTTGTTCTGCTCCCCTCCCTGCCTTGGTCTGCCAAGCTGCACCTTGTGTTTACCATCTCCCCCCCTCATGCGTACCTCTTACTGCTTCCCATGTCCGCCAGATCATCTCCTTGCTCACCCCTTTACAGGCTGACTGGCGTTGCCTTATGAAAGTCTGTCCTATTACGATATGCTTTGTTGGTTTCCTCCATATTTTTAAGGCATTACATTTGAATTGGCGCAATCTCCCCTTTTTGCCCTACTATGTCCAGTTGCTTATTCACAAGTCAAAATGCGACCAGACTGCTGCCGGTCAGGAAGTCCTCATAGCTCGTACGTTTTTTCCCTTTTGTCCTGTCACCTTACTACAATGCTTGTTGTCCGCATGTTGTTTGCGCACATCCGATCCCTCTAAGGGCGGTTCTTTGTTTCGCTCTTCTTTGTCATCTACTCTCCCTCTGTCATATGTGGCAGTGTGCTCCTGGTGGTTTGAGTCTCTGCGTCTCATCAATCTAGATCCTCGAGAGTTTGGCATGCATGCAGGTCATCGTGTTGGCGCCTCACCGTTGCAGCTATTTCTGTTCATTCTAATATCGTATGCTCCCACGGGCGTTGGTGCTCTGCGCCCTCCCACTCCCACTATGTTCTCCCCGATGTTCAAGGGCAGCTCATCGTCTCACGCCATCTTGGACTTTGAGGTAGGTTCCTCTTCTTATCAGTCACTTGCTTGTATCTTAGAACCCATCCTAGGAATGCCACGGTTCTATTGCATTGGCTATAGAATCATTTTCCATGGTCTCTTATCGGCGCTGTTGAGCCTTTCACATTAGCGCCTCTCTCTTCCTAACTTTCCTCCCCTCCCCTATTGTGTTTCTTGCATGGTTCTTTTGCGTGGTTTTTGGGCCCATCGTCCTACGCTTTGTCTCTTGTTGACGCTTTCTTGATGTGTCTCAGGCTGATTCTTGTCAATGCGATTTTGTGGCCTCTGACTCAATTCGCCCATTTTCCACTCATTCTCGGCATGGCAATGTAGCCTCTGAGGCAGCACCAACCGATTCGTTGCTTGTTTCATTTTCTAGGATCAACCTCCTGATTAGTCGACCGTGTTTTGTTCCTCGACGTGGTCCTACAGCCTCCGAGTTTTTCACCTCATTGTTTAGTGCAACTTCCCACTATCATCTTGGCTCGCCTAAACCTTTAACGGGTGTCTTTTGTTCCCGGTTTCTTCTTTCTGATCTTCTGTCAGCCGTCATTTTCTGCAGTCCGTAGTGGTAGCTAGGCTTGGAATGTACCGTTTCCCTTTTGCGTTGTGTTGCGGTGTCCATGGAGCACGTTTTGTCTTCCAGTATTCACGACATCAGCTTTTCGACGGCCTCAGGCCTTATTCATGGTGATTCACTATGATTTCATGGCTTCCGCATGCGCTCAATAATTCAAAACTCAATGAGAACCTGATCCTAGGAATGGCATTGATAGTTGGTGGCGTGTAAGCCTAGGAATTGCACCCGCTAGCTTATTATTAAATGCATTATCCATTATGACCTGAAAGATTCTTGTTGGTCCAAAGCTCTCTCTCGCAACCTTTGTCTTCTGAGAAATCCAATCTTTCATCGCCTGGTCAGCTTTGGTTCCAAAGTTTTTAAAAACACTTGGCCACCTGGATACATGACCATGAAGTTTATAAGGTGGTCCTTGTTTATGTTGCTCCAACCGCCAGTCATTAGTAAAGCCGACCTATCTTTAGTCACCCGGAACAACTTCATTTGCACCCTCTCAACCATTTTTCCATGTATTTCATCGACCATCTTGTTATTAGTATGCTTAGGCAACCTAAAAGACGGTCTTGCTTTGACAACTTCTTGGTTCTTTCATTGCTTTGCGTTCCAAAACATGTGGAGACAGTCCGGCATATAAACATGCCTCTATGGCCTTCAAGTGTGCCTTCTTCAGCTGCTCTGATGTTAAACATTGATCAACCTTTTGTTCCTTAGTCTGTCTTTTCACTAGTTCAATTGTGTCAGCCATTCTTTTCTCGCTCATGGTTACACCTATTGACCTTATTCTCCTCTCTGATTGGTACATCGGCGCAGCAGAAAGGGTGGTATAATTGATTTCGTCTGCTTGGCACTGCCCTTGACTGTCCCTCTGTGTTTTTCTGCTACTTTTCTTCATTTTGCGTATCACATTTAGTTGGGACAACCTTTCAATTGCATCTTGTCGTAAGTCAGTAGATGTCATACAAGCCTGGACCCCGACTAAGATTTCCCATAAAATTTGAGCTTGGATTCTCGTCGCAGATTCACTTAGGGATGACTAGCCACAAAATACACATTGCAACTCATTCTCACCGAACTCCCTCACAAACTCTCACTCTGAGCCTCTTTACCGACCACCAACATTTCAAGGCCAACTGCGACGTGCTGCAAGGAGCCTCCGTGGCCCTACCATGATCGCACGCTGCCCCCGCACCTCTAGAAGATGATGCATGACCGCTACCGCCTTTCGATATAGATGCATGACTGGCTGTCATTGCTGCTGCTGTTAGCTAGGACTACTATCTATGTCTGCAAGAATTGCACGAACTAAAGGAAGACGTGTATATGCGCATATGTTACGTCGACATTCCATTTGAGAATCAGGGGGGAGGGGGGGAGGACAAGAACCTACAGATCTCTAAGGCACCGGGTAGAACGCCAAGATCGAAAAATATTGGGAAGGAGAAATCTCACTTCATAGAATTCCATGTTGGGAGCAGGACACAAAACCTACACCTGAAAGGCATAAATGTTTTCCAAGGAGTATATTGACTCAACCTGATAGCCAACGTTTAAGGTGAATTCTATGGCTAAATACATTTTCCTTATTTATAAAATTACAGCTACTCAAAACATACCAAATAGGGGCACAAACTTTTTTTTGCGAAAGAAAATGAACCAAAACATGTTGCAGATTTTCGCGTATGCAAAATGAACAAAATCGCTTATGCAAAATTTTCTATTTCATATACGTTGTTCGAAAAGCGTTTCATGTACGCTGTTTAGTTCATTTTGCGTACGCGAAAAATTTTCGATGCTATTTTATTTGTTTGCTATATTTTTGATGTTTTATACTTCAAAATAGTGCCAATCATTCGAAAAAACATGTATTGAGTAAAAAACATATGCAGTATTGAACCAATCCCAGATCCTATCTGACATTTCAGTTTCAATGAAACCAAGAAAGAATGTTTGAAACCCAATAAACTTTGGCATTTGATTAGCATTTTTGTAGTGGTATTCCAAAATAGTGTTCCAAAATCAAGAGGACACCCTTGACTCAAATCCGAAACTACCTATTTACTGTCCCAAACTGCCCTTCTAACATCAACAAAATGCACATATATTTTTATTCTTTATCCTTGCATAGGAGAGCTAGGGAAGAATAAAAGGAAAGTTACCAAAATACCCTTACAGCTTGAAAAAATTACCAAATTGCCCTTAATATTTGGCGTTTTGGAAAAAATGGCATTCTTTTTTGTGATGATCTAAATGCAAATGCGGTCTTCAAATGAATTGTAGACAATGTTGAGATCTTTCCAACAAGCATAAGATTGAATATATTGGAATTGATAATGTAAAGTTATGCAATTTTAAATTCATGAAAATTTTAAACACAAAAACAGTCATAACTTGAGATTGCAATCTTCAAATCATGTAATCTTATACTTGTTGGAGAGATCTCATTCTTCTCTACAATCCATTTGTATTTAGATCATCATCAAAAAGTTATTGTCATTTTTACCAAAATGCCCCTCGGTTGAGGGGCAATTTGATAATTCTTGCAAACGTCAAGGGTATTTTGGTAAGTTTCCCAAGAATAAAACATGCACTTGGACGGAACGTGGTTCATTCTCGAAAAGGCAGAAGTTAACATATAAACCTGCACAAACAAGCAAGAAAGCAGGCAAAAACTAGAGCAAGACAGAAAATACAAAGTCTTAAAGAAAATAACAAAAAACATGAGCTCCAAAGGAGTAAAACCTATCAGACAAATGACATAAGCAAATCTTCTTGAAAAACACAAATATAAGTAGATAATAGGCTCCAGATCTGGAAAAATACACAAGAAACATCAAGATTTGCGAACATCAGAGGAGCTAGCACCTTTGTCGTGGTCACAAGATCTCTAGCACTTACACCACAGAGTAGCCCCATAGACGGTGCCAAGAAACTGCCACGCCAGCCGGCGAAGAAGTTGACGCCATAGCCAAAGAAGAGACGAGATGGTGCCAAGAGATTGTAGTATATCCAGTAGCACCAAAGAAGAGAAAAGAGGAACCTGGTTTTTATAAGGTAGACATGTGGCATCATTTGATTCACTGAATGTCACTTAAGTGGCTTCCAACGTAGCATCGATGTTCGTTTAGGGAACATAATTGGTATGTGATCGGCATGTTTCCATGCCAAGAACATTCCTTAAAGGAACATTCCTGTACACGTAAAAGCCACTTAAGTTGCATTCAACCTCCAAGCTTGTTTTATGTTGCCACGTGTTTTATATTCTTTTCGAGGAATGTTAACTTACATTACATTCTGAATATCTACTTCACATTCTAAGTAACATTCTGATATTTCATTCTGTTTTTGCATTCTACGTGGCATTTGATTTTTCATTATGCAAAAGAAAGAAAAAATGGTCGATTGGTCGATATTATATGTGACATTCCAGTTTTCATTCGACAGAATCGAGAAAGAATGGTAAAAAATTAATGAACTTTGGCACTTGAATAGCATTTTTACAGTGATATTCCAAAATCATGCTTCTAAATTACGAGGACACTCACGACTCAAATCTGAAACTACTTATTTACTGTCTCGGACTACTCAACTTTTGATATCAGCAAAATGCACATATTTTTTCATTCTTGTTCCATGCATAGGAGAACTAGGGAAGAATAAAAACATGTATTTGGACGGAATGAGGTTCATTCTCGAAAAGGCAGAAGCTAACATGTACACATGCACAAACATGCAATAAAGCAGGCAAAAATTAGAGCAAGACGGCAAATACAAAGTCTTGAAGAAAGAAACAAAAACATGAGAGCTCCAAAGGAGTAAAATCTACCAGACAAATGACATATGCATATCTTGCTCAAAACACAAATGCAAGTTGATAATAGGCTCCAGATCTGATAAGATACCTAAGAAACATCAAGATCTGCAAAAAATGAAGAACTTCAGAGGAGCTAGTGCCTTTGACGTGGTCACAAGATCTCTGACGCCTGCATAACAAAGTAGCCCCATAGACCTTGCCAAGAAATTACCGCCATAGCCAACGCCATAGCCAAAGAAGGGAGGAGACGGTGCCAAGAAACTGCTAGCAAGCTAGCAACGCCATAGCCAAAGAAGAGTGAAGAGGAGCCTGACCGTTATAAGGTAGACACGTGGTAGCATTTTTTTTTCTTTTTTAAGGACATCAAACTATTGAAAATCCAAGCCAAAAGACAGATACAAATGCACAAGCAGATTAAAATCTAAGGGGATAATCATGAACCATTGAGTACGAACACCAGCCTATGCATAAGACAACACACTCAAATAGATGTCAAAGTCGCTTGGCGGGAGCAAGCGAAGAACAATAGTAGGCCTTATCAATTCTAGCTTGTGTGTCCTAGAGGATAGCAACAGTATGAATAACAAGCCCTTAAAGACAACAATCTTATGTGCTTCTAGATTGACCACAACAACCATCCTAATGCTAAGTGAAATGCCTAGCTTTGCAACTTATTCCAAGTATCTGGATAAATAGTCAAGAGCACTTGCCAATGTCACATGAAAAGGAGCAAATAGCCAAGACCCAACAGGCTGGAGGTGATCACACAAAAAATAACAATCTCGATAGTCTCACTCCATTGCTTGCACAGTGGGCAGAATGCTAAGACTCGAGGATCAAATCTGCAGACACACATATTAACACGAGGGCATCTATGAAGAATCTGGCACCAAAACACAACCACCTTAGAATGAAGTAGTTTATTCTAAGCCCAAGTCCATGTACGTCTCCAACTAGGAGGCGGGAGCTGAAGGGACCAATGGCAGAAGAATATCACCATTGACAAGCAGCTTATACATATAGTTTGCGAGCCTCTGCTCGTGAATACTCTAGTGGAAAATCCACATGCACCCTTCAATAGCCTCTGGAGCAACAATTGGTAAGATACCAGCAATCTTTTGCCAAATAGGTATGTCCCATCGGAACAACAGAAATCTAGTTTAAAAGACTATCCAAGTCACTAACTGGCCAGAATCATACCATGTCGCAACTGTTAAGATTCCTGCCAACCTCCAACACTGTTGAGCTAATGAATGGACTGAGGCACAAAGTAGAAGATTATTTTCTACAGGTATCCACCAACAAGGAACATTCAACTGATTACAGACAACAAAATCAATATGAAATAAGGTCTACACTGTTTTCCAAGATTCCAATAAGCCTTTCAAAAAAGGCGAAGCATTAGAAAATGGGCATAGTTGATAAGAGAGAGCCCAAGGAAGAAGCGCTTCAATGCAGCTTTCCCGAAATGAACACAATGTGCAAGCGGCTGCTTCACCAACCACAATCTAGGCGAGTCAATCTTATTGTTAAGGATCCTCCAAAGGAACTTAAAAATCAAGATCTTACTTTGCAAATAAAAGTCTATCATACCCAAGCCACCTGCAAATCTTGGCCTAGTGCATTTGGACCATGCAATCTTCAACACACCATGCTCTTCATTCCCATCCCAAATAAAGTTACAGACAATGGTAACTGTGACCTAAAATTTTGAATGGGAAGCCAGTAGGGCAAAGGCCATATAATTTCTTAAAACGTGCTTAGCAACAGTTATTCGCGCTGGCAGAGAGAGCAAAACAATATTCCTCTAAAACAAATGCTTGTGCAATCCTTCTATGATAATATTCCAAGTATCTGCGGAAGAAATACGAATGGCCACAGGAATACCTAGAAGTTTAGTAGCCTTTCCATGAGAAGCACCTTCCAAGAAAAATTAGCAACAGAAGGAGGCACAACGCCATCAAACATCCATAAAGCAAAGCACTTTGGCCAACCCACAAGGACTCCAGATGCTAAAGAAAAAGTATCGATAAGAAGTTTTGCATTCTAAAGATTGCCCGGTTCAGCAACAAGAAAGAGGAATGTGTCATTAGCATACTGATTCGTTGAATGCCACTTAAGTGACTTCCACGTAATAGGAATGTTCGTTTAGGGAACATTCTTTGAATGTGCTTTGGCATGTTTCCATGCCAAGAATGTTCCCTAGAGAAACATTCATGTATACATGGAAGCCACAAGTGGCATTCAGTCCCCTAGGCCTACAACTTCACAACCGTTTTCGAGCTCTGCCATCTCCAAGCTTTCTTGAAAGCTTGAATGCCCTCTTGTTCTGCTAGCTTCTTCATTCTTCTTGTTTTGCCTTCTCTGCTTTTTGGCATTTTTGCATAACCGTCGGCCAAGCCAGATAAGGGGTAAGATCAAAACCCACGAGATCTCCTAAAGGTCTGCTATGACATTAAACAAGCTTCAGAAGCATCTGCAACAGTTTGCAGTCCACTATATCCGCCATCACTGTCATGAACCTAACCGGAAAACACGGAACAGGAGTACGAAAATACAGAAGAAAGCGCCAAGATCCGGCAAGAATTCTATTATACAGAGATCAAA
>JAANSK020167221.1:0-15001 GCA_011763485.2 Isoetes engelmannii
TATCTTATCTTATCTTATCTTATCTTATCTTATCTTATCTTATCTTATCTTATCTTATCTTATCTTATCTTATCTGACTTTGTTCTAAATGCTCATGACAGAAGATGGTCAGACTCATAACACACTGCAATAGTGCTTATACCAGCTGCTATCCACCGTCGCTGTGCCTTTCGATGAACAATAATACTCAGAGGCACATTCTCTGAATTGTCCTGCAAAGGAGTCCACCAGCATGGAATAGATAACTCAGGACACTCAAGGTTGTTATACAATCTATCAACCTCAAAATTACCTTATATCTTTGTCATATCCAGTGCATGACCTGCAATTGGATGTTATCGCTAGAGATCAAATCTAGAACCCTTATTACAAGCCTAACGACACATTTGATCAATTTTGTCTATAGACATGGATTCTAAATCTACTAGAGTAGCTATTGATAAGAATTTCTAATATAAGTTCGATCTTACATCCTGTAGATCTCGACCACCAGACTCTCTCTTCTGGGGCATGGTATTTGAGAGCCTACTGTTAGGGTTTTTCCCCCACGTGGGGGTTTTTTCATCCAAGTAGTAGGGATCCACTGTACAGTTACATCGTTTGTTTTTTGTTCTCTGCATGTACCATCTCATAGGCCTTTGACCCCCGTGGACGTTAAAATAAACTTCCTTCCTTCCTTCCTTCCTTCCTTCCTTCAAAGTGTTTAGAGATACACATGTGTATTTTAAAGTGTTTAGTGTTGTAAAAAAAGAAAATACTCTTGTTTTATCGGTGTTTTTGAACATGACGAGTGACACAGTATCACTGACTTTACTTGAAATGTCCAACAAGATATTAAGTTTGTATATCACGTGTGAAACTATTGGCATAGCATGGCTGACTAACACGGATTCATATGGATATTCATAAATGAAATGTTTTAACCTTTATCGAACACAGAATGCCAAGTTTTGTCTTTCTAACTGATGCTATTACAAAAGATATCCGAGGATATGACATAGGAGTCATGTAGACCATTGCCTCCATTCAAATGTGGGCAAGATAACTAATGACAACGTGGATTCGATCTAGATAGTGGTGGGATAGAGAGGATGATGCAATGTGTGGTCCATGCTAGAGAGACTGACAATGTGCACTCATAGTGGTGGGATAGAACAGGTGATACAATGGGGATACAATGTGGTCAATTGTCGATGTTGAAGTGTGGTCACGAGGAGTAATGACCAATGGTAGTAGGATATGTCATGAACCGCGAAGAACAAGAAAAATACGTGAAAAATACATAAGAAATACGTGAACAATCGACAAGAATCTGATATATGATCAAGAAAACAGAAATACAATGGTCCAAAGCGAATTTTGCTTCCATGCTCCATTCGAATGGCACATCCTTTGATGTGAGGTGGGTCAAAGGAAGGACAATCTCCGAATAATCTCGAATAAAACGCCGACAGAAGTATCCAAGGAAACACTGAATATCTTGAACAAGAAGGTGTTTGTCACTCCAAAACAGTGCTGACTTTTTCAGGATCTATGGTAGGGCGTGCTCGAACTGACACTTCTCCAGCTTGGCATAAAGTCCATGTGTCACGCAGCATTTGGAGGACCTTTCGGACATGCTCTTCATGCTCTTCTAGGGTATTCGAATAGATCAGAATATCATCCAAATAGATGAAAACGAACAGTCCAAAAATTCCCGAAAACATCGTTAGCCATGTGCTGAAAGACTGCTGGGGCATTGATGAGACCGAAGGGCATGACAATGTACTCAAAATGCCCATACCACATTCGGAAGGCGATCTTCCACTCATCACCTTCCCTTATCCAAATAGGATTGTAGGCACCTTGAAAGATCAATCTTGGTGAAATAACGTGTGCTTTGCAGCCGCTCAAATAATTTTGGGATCATCAAAGAGGATACCAATTGCACACAGTAATCTTGTTGAGGCCACGATAATCCACAACCAACCGCAAAGTACCATCCTTCTTGGAGACAAAGAAAATGGGGGTCCCCAGCAGGAGACTAAGAATGTTGGATAAATCCAATCGCAAGGTTCCCCTCGATATAGGTCTGCAAAGCCTCCAACTCTATTGGTGACAAACCATAGATAGGACCAAATGGTGGGGTTGCCTCTAGCTGGAGATCAATGGGACAGTCATAGGGGCGATGCTCTAGAAGCTTGCCGGCTCTGGCTTTGGCCTTGTCAAAAACATCGGCAAAATCCTTGTACTTATCAGGAAGGACAGGTGCGGACATCACTGAAGTAGAACTAGTCGACGGATGAACTTGAATTGCAAATGCTGAATTGAGAATTTGTCTTCCCGACCTGATAAACTTGTGGAGTAAAATCTTCGAGATGCAGAGCTGAGGGCTCCACAGAAATAGGGGCCTAGACAAGAGCAGGATCGAGAGCGGGAGCAAGAGCAGGCGCAGGAGCAGGAATTGGAGCAGGAACAAAATATAAAGCAGGAATAGAAACTAGTGCAGGAGCATGGACTGGATCGGGACACGGAACAGAGACAAGAACCGAAATATGAAAGAGCGCAGAATCAGGGGCCCACGATACTTTACGAACTGGAGCAGATACTGGCGTCGAGGCAAGAACTGCAGATGAACTGGGACTGGGCAAGATTCAACAAATCAAAATGATCTAGGGTGCCAATCAATCTGTGGGTTATGCAATTCAATCCAAGGAAGACCCAAGACCACTGTCGCATGTGGGCTGGCGATGAGATTGAAGGAAATGCTGTAGGAAGCTCCCTCAAATAGAACCCGCAGCGCAGTACATTCTGTCACTGCGCCCGAGGAGATCTCACGTCCATCAATCACCCCGACAGAACTAGGATGCTCTACTCTACTTCTAGAAATGGCGTGCTTAGTAGCAAACGCGTTATCCATGAAGCAAGCATTTGCACCAGTATTGAGTTGCGCCAATGCATCTAACTTCATGTCCTCTGACTCTAATACTATAGAGATAAAGAACTCCATACTGACCTTATCTGATGGAGTATACCCTTCATTATGTTTGGAGGAGTCTGCAAAATAGCGGCCAGCCATCAAGAGACTCCTACTACTCGGACCGGCCCCTGAAGTTTTCCGACTGTATGAGACATCCACGAGCAATATGTCCGGCCCCTCCGCAATAAAGGCATAAATGGGCTTCTCTTCAATGCTAATTTTCCGCAGCAGACAAGGGCCCTCAAACCACACGGTCAACTTGCATGGGTAAAGGACCTTTTGGCTCAGAAGTGTCAGATGGATCAGAGACTGGTGCCACAAGTGGTTTTGAGGAAAAAGTCTGATGACGTCTTTCCTGTCTACACTCAAATAGAGGATTATCACAACGAACTGCAAATTTGATAGCTTCTTCTAGCGTTTTGGGGTCCTCCATAGACAACAACATATGTTTAACATCTTGGCAGAGCCCTCTCCGAAAACAATCACGGAGAGCAGCATCATCTCAGGCTGTGTCTATGGCAATTTAACGAAATTCGAAAGCATAAACAGAAGCCGGACGGGAACATTGTCTGAGATTGCTAAGCTTAGTAACTGCCGTGCGCTAACGATCTGTATTTTTAAAACATGTCTCGAGCTCAACAATGAAAGCAGAAAAGGCCTGCAATTTTGGAGCTCCTCTCTCTAGTAATAGCGCGAACCAACTTAAAGCTGACCTTCTAAGGAGAGAACCAATCAATCCAACTTGCTCCTGAGATGTGGGATATCTATGCGGATGGAGCTGAATCACCAGCCGGATCTGATTCAAAAATCCACGAAGCTTGGTCCGAGTGCCATTAAACTTCTCTGGCAAGCTAATCTTAGGCTCTGATGCCCTCAATCTAGAGTTAGAAGCTGACTCATGAGAAGCAATCCGTCCCTTGAGCTCCTTATTATCCAATTGCAACTGCTGACATACTTGCACCAGCAGCTGGATCTGCTGTAATAAGGGATTCCGATTCAAACTGTCATGAACCTACGCGAAGAACAAGGAAAATACGTGAAAAATACATCAAAAATACGTGAACAATCGGCAAGAATCTGATATATGATCAAGAAATCAGAAATACAATGGCCCGAAGGCGAGCGGCTAACAAAAATCACTGGCCCATAAAGAATGCACTCTAGAACTACTATTTAGTACATCTCAACGAATACAACAACAAAATCATAGAAAAACCATGTGAAAAAACTTATAAAAATCTAAAAGTAACCCTCTGTTATTGTGCTAGATATTCCTATATATACAGTGGCATGGTATACATGACTAAAAGTATATCCATGGAGATATTATTGGATTCAGTGTACTAGTTCATGATCACGACAAACAAAAAATTTGGTTTCATGAAAGCATAGGCCTAGTACATGTTCAACTTCGTATGAATCCGCACTTTATGTTCTCAAGGTTGTTATGCCATCTATCAACCTCAAAACTATATTGTATCTTTGTCATCTGCAGTGCATGACCCTCACAAGTCTAATTGCACATTTGGTTCCTTTTTGTTTATAGGCATGGAATCTAAATCTACCAGAGTAGTAGTCACTAATAAGAATCTATAAGATAAGTTCTATCTCAAAGTGGTTAGAGATTCACATGTTAGAGTAGCCACTGATAAAATTCATAATGTAAAGTTCTGCCTTAAAGTGGTTAGAGATTCACATGTGGATGTTAAAGTGTTTAGTGTTTTAGGAAAAAAGAAAATGCTCTTGTTTTGTCGGTGTTCCTGAACATGACGAGTGACACTTTATCAGTGGCTTTACTTAAAATGTTCATCAAGGCATTAAATTTTTATATCACGTGTGAAACTGTTGGAATAACATGGCTTACTAACATGGATCCATACGAACATTCATGAATGAAACATTTCAACCTTTATCGAACAAAGAAAGTCAAGTTTTGTCTTTCTAACTGATGCTGTTACAAAAGATACTCGAGGATATGACATAGGAATCATGTAGACATCCATTGCCTCCATTCAAATGTGGACAAGATAACTAATGACTATGCACGTTAGATCTAGATAATGGCGGGATAGAGCATCTAATACAATATGTGGTCCGTGTTGGCAAATGCCTCCGTTCAAGTGTGGTCAAGAGGATCAATGACAATGTGCATTCGATCTTAGATAATGGTGCGATAGAACAGATGCTGCGATGCATGGTCCATGTTGGAGAGACTGACAATGTGCACTTGATGAAGACAGTGGTGGGATAGAATTGAATTGAGTTGGCTTTTATCGTCTATGGGATGAGCAGATGATGCAATGCGTGGTCCATGCTAGAGAGGCTGACAATGCGCTCAATCTAGACAGTGGTGGGATAGAGCATGGTCCATGCTAGAGAGACTAGGAGCATGGACCATGTGAACTTGGGGTATGGTGGGGAGTTGGAAGGAAGGCCTCACATATGGTATCTAGAGAATAAAGGAAAATTCAAACAATTAAGAAATCCACGTGTCAGGATGATAGCCCTTTATCCAACCACTCATACTTGCATCAAAAAAAAAAAACACAGGCATCGAGGCTGCTGCATGATACTTAAGTACCACATTACAGGAATAGGAAAAAAGGAATAGCAATGCAACCTTTCCACATTTGCCCGTCCAATCATGGTGGAGATGCAGACTGTCCTTCCGCTTAGATCTTGCTTCAGACTCGTATTCTTCAACTCCATCGTTCGTCCCAGTTTTCTTTTGGCCCCATTATGGTGAACCCTCTGGTCCATAATTTGCAGCTGTTTTATTGTGAACCCAGCCTTTGAAGGATAAATTGCTTGCTGTGTACTGCAGAAAAATTATTGATATTTTTCCGGTGGGCTACTAGAGAAATTGGTGGTTTTTTGCATTTTATTCTAGATTATAAGTAGTATGTGAGGCTTTGGGATTGCCAAGCATGGCAATAACGGCGATGGTTCCGACAATCACACCGGGCAGACCTGTTGCTGCTAGTTCCTTAGGTGCACTAGGAGACCCTTGGTTGTCCAGAAAGGTGAGATGTATAATATGCGATGGAGTGCGTAATGGAGAGACATTGATTATGAATGACGGCGGCAATCGTTCTCATTTTGGATCTAGCCTTGTTTTATACCATCGCCGAATGCAAAGCAGGAGCCCAAGGTTCGTTTTCTTTCTAATTTGGCCTGTAAAAGTGTTTTGCTAATACATGATCAGAGTTAAATATATCATGTGAATTGTGCATTTGAGACATCGTCAGAGGTATAGGGAACATTCTACAGAAATTGCAAATGAATAACCACTCTATGTCTGTGCAGTGCTTACCTCGGAAGAATACACTCGAGGGATGAACCCCTTCAAGAAGAGACCCCTTCTTTCCAGGAGCCCAGCCCAGAAATACAGAAGAAATCTGAGATTAACAACTTTGATGATCAAGCGAAAAGCTCGAGGGAAAGTGCTGCATTAATATCAAGAAATGCTGAGAAACAGGAGGCAATGGAGGTTGGAGCCATAAAATTCCCAACACCACAGCCATTGGTACTCTGGCTAGGTCCCCCATTCTCTCTTGCACCTCTTTTGGGCCAAAGCTCATTGCAACTAATTATTTGTTATGCATGTAAATAAAACTTTCCTACATGTTTGATATATGTTGTCTGATCTGATATGTTATTTGAAGTCTTTGTTTGTCTTATAGGAAAATTTAGATTTAAGATCATGCATCGTAAATGTATCTTCTCAGACGCTCTTTAAAATCTGTTTGCTATGTTTGCAGGGGCAGGGAAATGATCGCCAAAGCAAAAGTTCAGGAGTAACTATCAGTGAACTTATGCTGATGATTAAAGAAGCTGAAAAAAGTGAGTATCTATTCAAATGCTTGAGATAGTCTTTTTAATCTTAGGAAATGGGCATGAGAAGACGGAATGCTGCACTTGGCACATATTTGACTGTCTACGATGAAAGATATTAATTGCAATTATAGACTTGCTTTTGAAGTCTGCCAACACCATGGAAATACATATAAAATTATAGGTATGCCTACATATCCTAATCATAATAGCAGATCTGTACCTCTACCGGTTATGCTTTCTCGACTGTTGACCTTGCTGAATAACTAATGCTCTATAAGTTCTTGATGTCATCACAAGGAAGTTGATGAATGGAACTTCAAAAATTTGATCTGCAATGTGACAAGGCTTTAATGTTTGAGAGTTGAAGACACATAGGTGTGAGAGTGCGATAGGTGTCCAAGCAGGTAGTATAGCTGTTTTTATGGTTGGGATGATAATTTTGCTGCAGCTTCATTGGGTATGCAAGAATGCTCGATAAAGAGAGAAGTAATATTAAGTGGATTTCTAACTCATTGCAAATTTCATGTCTCTTGCCTGACAGGGCTTGTTCTTTCTGCAGATATTTTACTGCTGAATCGGATGCGTTCTCATGCTCTGGAGGAACTGGGGCATACAAGGAAAGAGAAAGATGATTATCAGAATCGAGTCAAGATTCTTGAAGTGCGCATGGCGGAGGCAGCTGCGAAGCTAAGGCTTGCTGCCCAAGAAAAGGCTAAAAGTGAACTACTGGAAAAGGAAATAGAGGTGCTGCAAAAGCAAATTTTGGAGAAAGATGCAGATATCCGATCCTATGCCGAGCGAAGCAGGAAGCTTTCTGTAGAGAAGGTTGAAGTCAAGAAAACGGATGTTGAAAAGTCTCCAAAAGTTCTATTGAAGTCCTTGAATACCAAGAGCGGAACATTTGAAGAGGAAGTAAAATCACTTCGATCTAGTCTTGCTGAAGTGAAATACAAAGATGAGCAGCTTTCACGACTTGAAAGTGAAAAATCTCTACTAGAAGCAAAGATGCTAGCCTTAGAATCAGCATTGAGAAAAGCAAATGCAATGGCTTCAACATATGAAGAAGCAAAAGGGGAAAATCAGCAACTGAAGGAGGATATAAAAGGGCTACAAGAGCAAGTTGAAATTTTAACGATGGCTGTGGAGGATAGCTCATCGAATTTACAATCCTCTGAAATTTCTGAAGGTAGTTTGACCTTGGCAGACAGTGAAGTTCGGAACTTGGTGACCAAATGCCAAACTCTTCAGCAACAAGTGGCAAAGTTAACACTCTCTTTATCCCAAGTTGAAAAGGAAAGACAAGCCTTGAGAAAAAATCAAGAAGATAATCTGTTGCTACAGGATCAGGTGAAGAAATTACAGCAACAACTGCTAGAGTCAGATGCTGAAATTAGAGCTCAGCTTCAATCATACCAGGCTGAGGTGGAGTCATTCCAAGCCAGCCTTGAATCCCTTAAAAAGGAAAATAAAGCTGGAATAGTTCAAGTGCCTGCTGGGGAAATGCCTTGGGACTTTTGGAGCCATTTGTTACTCCAAATAGATGCCTTCACTTTGGGGAATAAACTAGATTCAGATGACAGTGATGAGTTGAGGCTGATGGCTTGGAGAAGGGATGCTAGAATTCGGGATGTTTATGTTTCCGTTCAGGATAAGGATGATGATAGCATGCTCTCTGGTTTATTGGGGCTTTTGAATACAAGGAAAAGGTTTAGATATACAATATTATTGCTGAAACCTGTTTCTCCTAATCAAGGAATCTATTGATCATGGCTGATTGATTATGCAGGCCAGGACTTTATGTAGTCAACATTTCAGCGGAGATGGCGCCAGTGGCTAAAGTATGGCATTTTCCGTGTTTTTTGCACGTGCATGAATTTTATACTGATGTATGTTGCAGCATGGCCAAGTTGTATAACATAGATGCATGCATTATGAAGGTTGGCGGTTTGGGAGATGTCGTAACTGGTTTAGGCAGGGCTTTGCAACGGAAAGGGCATCTTGTGGAAGTTATTCTTCCAAAATATGATTGCATGGATTATGCGCGCATTAAAGATCTAAAGGTATTTTTGCAGTTGGTTCAAGATGGTATCTCTTCTGTTTATTGTTATATCTTTGAGCATGTTCTCTTCAGGTTCTAGATATGGAGCTGAGATCATATTTTGATGGTCAAATGTTCAAAAATAAGATATGGTCAGGCATTGTTGAAGGTACATTTTGGGATTTATTTATTTGGAATATGCATCTATCTGGTTAGCTAATTTTGGCATTCATGTCACCTCCAAGAGGCATTTGTGTTCACCCAGCAAGGCTTTCTTGAAGCTTGCACCTGAATGATACCCACACCCTCCAATACTGATATCTCTGGAATCACCAAACTGCCTGATCTTGTGTTCCACTAACCATCTTTGTTCATGAAATTGTGTCCATGCTGATAGATTTGTACAGTATATTTTAGTAGGTAATTGCTTAAATGTAAGATATATTCAGGCACGTTGAAGATACATTTGTCCTAATTTATTTGGAGCATGCATCTATTTCGTTCGTTGGTTTGATTTCACGTCCTATCAGCTGTTCCCTTTTTTCACCAGCAAAGTTTCTCGAAGCTTACACCCAAAGGCGGTAGGATACTAACACCCTTCCTTCAATACTGAAATCTTTGGAATCACCTAACTGCCCTATTTGGGGTTCAACTAAATGAAAGTGTACTCATGCTGATAAAGTTATACTTTACATGCCAAGAGGCCATAGTTTATCATATCCCGAGTCTGCATTAGAAACAGATTACTCAAATAGGAGTGTCATTTCAGACAAGTGAGTGGTAGTCTTCCCATTCCAACCGATGATAAGTGATGAACCAGACCATGGGTGTGAATCATACCGTTGTTATGAAAAAGACAAGTACTACCATTGGTTCAGCCATTGTTGCCTTCATGATGTGCATGGAATTTTTACCTTTACGGAGAAGTGTATGCTATTCTCTTATGTCACTATTATAGTTCCCAAACGTCTGTTCACTTTGTTATGCATAGGCATTCCGGTATACTTTATCGAGCCGCACCATCCAGCAAAGCTTTTCTGGCGTGGAAAGTTTTATGGTGAAAATGATGATTTCCGACGGTTCACATATTTCTGTCGTGCCGCCCTTGAATTTTTATTAAAATCTGGAAAAAAGCCGGACGTCATTCACAGCCATGATTGGCAAACTGCAGCTGTGGTAAGCTTGTTTTCTTATTTATCGATTCAATAGCTACTTCTTTTCCCTTGTGTTGACAGATGGTTACAGGCACCACTTTACTGGGATGTGTATACAGTCCAAGGCTTGAATTCAGCTCGTCTGGCATTTACATGCCATAACTTTGAGTATCAAGGAACAGAGGCACCGTCAGCATTAGCATCTTGTGGTCTTAACGTTCAACAGCAGCACAGACATGATCGAATGCAGGACAACTTTATGCAGGACCGTGTGAATTTACTGAAGGTGGGGCATAACATAATAGTGTGGTAACAGATTTGCTTTGAAATCTTTTGTAACTTCTTTCTTCTTCATAGGGTGGCATCGTGTATTCAAACATTGTAACTACGGTGTCCCCAACCTATGCGCAAGAAGTACGAGTTGCAGAGGTAATGCCCGCAAAATGCAGAGATTTATTGTTTAGCTTTACTTCAACATTGAGAGAATTCTTGCTTCATAATTGTACTGTTTCCTGGAGAACTAAG
The DNA here is from genome assembly GCA_011763485.2 of Isoetes engelmannii. NCBI lineage: Eukaryota > Viridiplantae > Streptophyta > Lycopodiopsida > Isoetales > Isoetaceae > Isoetes > Isoetes engelmannii. Next base: position 10,514 of record JAANSK020167221.1, read on the forward strand.
GTGTTATACCCCACTGATAATTTTGTGAGTCATATCACACTTTCCAGAGGTACAAATATTTTCTAAGGTTTAGTTAGACATCCCCTGTTAGACTGATGATGCTGACGTGTCAGGATGGCATCACACTGCTGACGTGGCACTACACGCTTGTTGCTGACATGGCATCTTGATATAAGCATAGTTACGCATTAGTTAGTTCATTGATTTCTCCTAGACCTTGTAGCTATTCTTAGGTGCTCGTTCTTGTATTCTTCTTTCAGTCAATATACATTACGATGCTTTCATGGTATCAGAGCCGGTTTTGCCTGTCTTTGCAAGGATCAAACGTCTGGGTTTGGAAGTTTCCAAGCTAAGGTGGATTTCCAACAAGCCAAGGTTCATGTGAATAACATGATTCGTTGGAGAGATCTTGCAGTTATTCTGCAAGAATAATAAGGAGGAGACTTGCTTGGCACTCGATTAGTCTGTTCTCGAGTTTTATGCAGTGATCAGGCTGGTTTTGACTGGGGAAAGATTTAGATCTAATTATCTAGATCTTTCTTGACAGATAGTCTCAACCGAGTTTAAAAGGGATATTAGGAATTTGAACATTCCAAGAAGTTTTGCTATTTTTGAAGCATACTTGTGTACAGGCAGGAGCAGGCCAACAGTTAGCAATTAAGGGAAAGATGAATAATCTTAAGTTGGAGGGTGCTAATATGAAAGATTACATTGAGCAGTTAAAGGCATTGAAGGAGAAGCTTTATACTGAAGGAACCGTTGAAGCTTAAAGTTCAGATTAAGATCTCTTTCAATCAGTTGCAGCAGCAACTTTTTGATGCAGAAATTAAAATAGGTGACATGATCAAATTGAGGCACACAATTATTCCAAGGTAATGTGCCATCCTATAAGTCTAATGAAGCTCAGTCTTCTTCTTCAGTGGTTACACATGTTTTAAAGGTTAATTGTATTCCTTCAAAGGTTAATTCTGCTCCAATGTCTCAGTTCAGTCCAATGTCTCAGCCATTTCTCTGCTGGCATTGTGAAAAGAAAGGGCACATTCGAAGGGATTGCAGGCAGTGCTCAATATCTTAAGGATCAAGCACAAGTTTCTGCACAGCAGGAGATATCAGGAGTTCCTCAGCAACCATTAGTGCAGCAGGTTGTTCAGCAACCGTTTGTGGCATCTCCACCAGTCCGTCAATCAGTTCCTTTACATGGAACTTCTGCCCAGGTTTTCCATCTTTTTCTTCAAGAAATTGAAGCCCACTTTTTTGAGGTTGCTGCATAGAAATTGCAGACTTGGTAAACACGTCCAAGCTGCGCACTCGCTGTTATATGCCTATAGAGTTGTTATCTGGCAGCAGGTATTTCGTCGTTCTTAGGTACACCTCATCATCCTGGGGATGCCAAAGCTTTGCGCATCCCCATCTTAGTCATAGAAGAAAAGAGGGAGTTCATAGTTATTGGTCAATTACATTAAAGATTATCATTTATATTTTATGTAAAATTTGACTGAATACTCTGTATGAGATAATTTATTGTTGACATGCAGGGCGGCAGAGGACTGCACCCAACCTTGTCGGTTCATGCAAGCAAGTTCTATGGGATACTAAATGGGATTGATGCGGAAGCATGGGACCCTGCCTCAGACCATTTGCTTCCAGCTCAGTACAGTCCCAACGATCTTAATGGGAAGAGATTAAACAAAGCTTCATTGCAAAATCAGTTAGGCCTTGCCAGAGATGATAGAAGGCCACTGGTAAGCTCTTTCCTGCAGCATGTTTCAAGGCTTAGGAGTTCAAATGATTTTAGTTCATGATTCTGGATTGTAAAGAGGTATCCCTTTTGTGTAGTGGCATTCTTATATTCCTGCAGTTTGGAAACATTAGCAAGTGCACCCAAAATTGTGTTCAATAGCTCGGTCATCATTTATTTTGCAAATGCACACTGGGAAAAGATAGACAAATTTTTTACTTTTGTTTGTGATAGACAGATAAGATATATGGGGGAAAATTTGGCTTTTGTAATGCTAACCAGTAGATCCATAGTGGGCTCTAATCCTTCGAATTTCTTATCCCTCCTTGTTACGAGCTAACTGCTAGTGAACTTTTTATTTGTTCCATACCATGAGCGACATTTCTATTCTTGCCAGCTGTCGTTTGCTGAGAACATCCATTTTATGTAGAACTTTATAGTACCAGAGAATTCAGGAAAAAGAAGCGTAATTTCTCCCAAGTTTATAAATATGAGAACATGGGATAGCTCCTGGTAAACCTCTAAAGAACATTCTAAAGAAGTAATAATCCCACTGGTGTTCTGAATAGCTTGTAACACATTTGTCCAATCCTTGATGTGCTTCAGCGCCATCATACTTCAAACAGTGTATCACGTCAGCACAGGAGAGGGTACAATGCAATAAAGATGTTATTAATAGCCTAACTTATGATACAAGTATGTTGCATGATGTATGTATCCCGTTTGTGTGCAGGTTGGATGCATTACAAGACTTGTACCTCAAAAAGGAGTGCATTTAATTCGGCATGCAATTTATCACACTCTTGAGAGGGGTGGCCAATTTGTTTTATTGGGTTCTAGTCCTGTTCCTCATATCCAGGTGGGACCACCTGCATAGACAACTCCCATATTATGTTCAATTTTAGAATTTGGCTGAATAATACCATATGATAACTCTCTTTTGCAGAATGAGTTTGAAGCAATTGCCCGCAATTTTGAGAAACACCCACATATTCGTCTGGTGTTGAAATACGATGAGCTGCTATCACATTCTATTTATGCTGCGTCTGACCTGTTCATAATACCATCTGTTTTTGAACCATGTGGCCTTACCCAGGTATATTCTGAGGCTTTATAGTTTCAGTTTTAGTGAATGACATGTTGTCTGTTTTGGAATCTATGCAGATGATTGCAATGAGATATGGCGCGATTCCAATCGCACGTAAAACAGGGGGATTAGCCGATAGGTATTGAAGATTATTCTTGTCTTCTGATGTTGTTTTTATACACATATAGACAATATAGAAATGAAGGCATGTATTTGAGTTATATTTGGACGTAATGTTTATATTTGGATTGTATTTGGACATGTTAATGTTTATATTTGAACTTGTTACAGTGTTTTTGATGTGGATGATGTCAACATTCCCTTGGAGAAACGGAATGGCTTCACATTTACTTCCGTTGATGAACAAGTAAAGTACTTTCGTATTTAAGTGTTTACATCTACAACTTTTATATTGTGTAATTGCGGGAAACTGCCTTTTTCAGGGTTTAAACTATGCGTTGGACCGGGGCTTGAAGTACTTCACTAAAAAGCCTGAATGGTGGAATGATCTGGTCAAGAAGGCTATGAGTATGGATTTCAGCTGGGATTCATCTGCTGATCAATATTTGGAGCTATATCAAGTGGCTATTGAACGTGAAAGGAGGAGGAAAACAACGCCAAGTTGACTGTAAAGATTTTGTTTATGTCAGGTCAATGTAAATGCCTATTCAAGATTTGTATATGTTAACTGGAATCAAATTTCTGCATAATGCATCAAAAGTGCTGCGTTATTGCTCACATATTCTTACACTTGGAGTCCTGTCAAAATAATTCATGATTAAATTATTTGATTATGATTTTCTACACCTAATTGAGCCAACAAGGCTAAAAACAATAAAATTGGTTCCTTTAACAAGTGTCAAATTGAACGAATAAAATAGCTTTTAAAGTGGGTTTCCGTGAGCCCAAAACTGCCTTGGACTTGGAAGCTAGGGCACAGATAAACTCGTTCCCATGCTCTCTTCGACCCATGCTCTCTTTGACCCGGCTCTGGTGCCTACGTGGCCCAGAAATCGCATTGGGCTTCTAGAAGCGGGGGATGCCCTTCTGAGCGGCCCTAGCCACGGCTGCATGCTCTCTTCGACCCATGCTCTCTTTGACTCGGCTCTGGTGCCTACGTGGCCCAGAAATCGCCCTGGGCTTCCAGAAGCGGGGGACACCTTTCTGAGCGGCCCTAGACACGGCTGTTGCCAGTGCGAGATAGTCTGCACTAGACTCTCGCCTGTTCTTCCACCGATCTATTCTTGAAGAAACGGTAAGCTGCTTCGTCGTTGCAGGCTATGCAAGGAAACAAGCACTCGAAAATGCTTTGACTTGGGGGCACGTGGTCAGGCCAGGTCGGGTCCGGGATGCCCTCGTAGAAACACACCCTTAACAAAGTGGGGCATAACCTACAACTTTATGGCAATCCTCTACCTTATCAAAGCAAATCTCACACCTGGTTCAAAAGAAACAAGTACTGCCTTAACCTCAAAAAAGAAAGGAAAAAAACAAGATGCTAAAGCATCAGAGGGTTGCCCGTGAAGAGGATGAAGAAGAGGAAAACAAAGAAATTGAATGGAAAAAAAAAAAAGAATAAAAGAAAGTTGAAGCCTTCAAATGACACTAAAATATTGACACGTGTATAAAAAACATATGCACACCAAAAGTTGGAAAATGTATG
>JAANSK020167332.1:0-15000 GCA_011763485.2 Isoetes engelmannii
TGGCTGACATGGCAGTGCACGTGGATAGCCTAGGAATGCAAGAAATTGGTCAAGGCAGGTTAGGCAAGCCTGCTAAAAAAAGGAATTATATGAAGTACCTTCATATAATTTTGTCTGTTGTAAGGGAAACGAGAAACTACTCAGTGCAGTACTTTGTGATTTCTGAAATATTGACATATTGATGAAGGCACATAGAATCCCAATTGCTTGTCTTCCTTTTGCAGGTGTATGGATAACTCTTATATTGTTATTAAGCCCTCATATAATATGTCTGTAAATAAACCGAGGCTGCAAACATTACATACTTGTACTACAGTATGTTATTTATCTTCTTGTGATACGTCAAGGACTGGCGAAAAGCTTTTTTAATAGCGTCCATGACTCATATCTATTATGTTCCATGTATACTATCAGGCCAGGCAGATCTCCAACTTCTTGTGATGCATTTATTCAAATTAAGTGATTTGTTCCAACAGCTCCAACTTGTCCTATAACAGTCCATGCACTATGCACTATGTTGATGTTATCTTTTGATGTCTTGCTTATTTCATTTTAGGAAAAGTTTTCATTTTAATTGTGCGGGACAATATATGCAACTATGTTGTAATGTTTGATAATGGGGCCCTTTATCAGCAGTTGCACTTATGATGTTGAATGAATTGATATATTTGCAGCCTTTGTTACCAGCCTCCTATCAAATAAAATACAAGCCAAGTATGCAGAAGTCACGTTTCTTGCTTCAACGGTCTTTGAACTGCCAACTAATGTTCCAAGTAGTTGTTTATTGTGTAAGTTTACGTAGATAGTGAGATCATTATTGTTGACGATAATGCTATCCTGCTTGGTTCAATGATTATAAAACAAAAGAAGCTTGCTGTGGTCTAGGGATTGGCATATACCAGGGCAAGTTTTTGCCAAAAAAGCTATGCAAGAAAAGCTTTCAGCATATTACTTATCTCATGATTTTGGCATAAATAGCAAAGGATCTTCATTTTGCACATATTTTGAATGTGCATCAGTGTCATAAATGTCATATAATAGTTTTTCATCTACAACCTCTACCCCAAGATGAGCTGTGGTTTGTGAGCCTCGTATAGACTGGGGCAAACTCCATTTACGAGAAACTCGTCTTTGTTTCACAATTTATGTTGCGCATTGGCTTTTGTCCAGTCCAATCTCATGAGTAGGATATCATCTCTTATTGTATCCCACTTATTAAGCTTCTTCGTTGCATATCCATCCTTTCATATTACTTTGTACCATTTTGTTATTATAATAGCTTGCTTGCATAAATTCTAGCAGACATTTAGACATTTTTCATGTAGCTCTAAAGTAAAAAGTTTGCCTTTTTAAATTTCTACACTTGTATTGGATCTATTAAATGCTACATTTGGATGTTATATTTCCAAATGCTTGATAATTTTCCAATATCATGTGGATGTTATACAAACTAGAATGCCACTCCACCCCTGAATTCAAGTCATCTATCTGTAACAAAATTTACTACACACACAGTGGTCCAACATCTTGCCATGCATTCAAAAACTCAACAAAAGATTCCATATGAGGTCTCCTAAGAAGATATGTTTAGATTGGATGCACTAGAGAAGAATAACGTGAGAATTTAGAGGAGATGGTAACAAATGAAAAAAGCGAGAAATAATGGGCAAAGTTTGTTACAATGATACAACATCATGTGCACTTCAATTTACATGTAGTGTCTTGTGCAAGCAAGTACTCTATATGCTTATACAATATGCATTGTTTTTGTTGATTGCAAATTCTTGTAGTTTGTTAATATAGAATTTACTTTTGGTTTCATAAAATTGTGGCATATCACTGGCACCAAACATCACCTGTCAAAAAACCCCTTGAAACAATTTCATGATATATTTTGTTAGTTTCGTTTTCTTCAATTGCCCTTCGTTTTTCCCCTGCCTTTCTATCCCCCCCTAACTTGCAACCACCCAACCTTTTGCCCAACCTGCCATGTTGCTAGTTTTTTTTTTTTTTTTTTTTTTAAACATGTGTATGTTTTGGAAGGATCGAATTGCGTTAGGAACTAAGTCTTGATGCCACGTCTTCCCATTCCCCATTTCACTTGAATAATTAATACGATGTTGGAGAAGATTGGAGGTCCAATTCCTATTTTTTGAATGTGTTAAATGTATCATGGCAATTAAATGACATCCATAAAATAAAGCGTCTTACATTTACCAACATTTATTTAGAACTCATTTAAATTACATGGGACCATATATAAAATGTATATTTACAATTAGTAAAGAGACATATAAAGATCATTGATGCATTCCTCAAGACGATGGGAGCAAGTTCTCTTTTAATATGTGCATTGTTGATAAGTTGGATGTGCATATGCTGTACCGAACTGGAGAGTGAGGGGATCAAAAGCATCTTAGATCATCATCATTACCATCGCCCTTGTCATGACCGCCATTATGTTTACCACCATCACCACCACCATCATTATCATCACCACCATCAACACCATCATTGCCATCACCATTACCATCATCATCATGGAAGGTGGCATCATTGTGATGTTGAGCAAGGCATGTGTCTGAAGGAAGGCCCAAGTATGGAATGTTGTTGCGGGAGGTGTGTGAATTTAACCAGTGATAATCAAAATTGTGGAGCGTGTGCCAAGATTTGTCACTATGGATACACTTGTTGTAATGCTAAATGTGTTGATACTAACTCTGATATCAACAATTGTGGTCAGTGCAACAATCTTTGCATATTTCCTTGTACCTTTGGATTGTGCGGGTATTACTAATATGTACTTAGTTTGTCGCATGTTCCTTAAATTATTATATACTATACATGTTAGTGAAGATCGCCTAGATCCTACAAAGATTCTATCAGATTCTGTTTCCTTATATTCCTTGACATGAAATATGACAAATGCGATTAGAGAAAGAAGAGATCCCAAGATTCAAATTTTGTGCTAACATTGCCTTACTCCATTTTATTTTCCTGGGGTCAATCTGAAGCAACTTTAGCATATTGTTGAATCGGCAAATCTTAATGGTAATTGCCATAGCAAATGGTACTCTGTGCATAATGTACACCTTACACACAGGGGTTACATAAGCCAATTGGTCTTCTTGGATATTAAAAAGATGGAAGCTCCACAAAATGCTATGAAATGCCTGCTCGGCATAAGATTGCTATATGGGCCTTTAACAGCCATATATTTAACCTTCATTATTGCAATTATCCTTCTTAGTTACTTATTTCTTTTTTCTCCAAGCGTAATGATGTTTTGGAAGGATTAAATTGTTGATTACATGTGTTTCCCTGTCCCCATTTCACTTGAACTAATGAATACAATATCGGGCCACATTGGATGGTCAATTTGGAAAGTCTTGCTTTTCGAATGTGTTAAATGTAGTTTGGACATCCATAAAATAAAGTGTCTCACTTTGGACAAAATATGGTCTATCTGGACAAAGCCTGATTTATCTGGACATAGTATGGTAATTTTAGACAATATGATATTTTTGGACAAAGTATTTATATGTCTTAACAAGACCATGGTATATTTGGACAAGATATGGTTTAGCTGGACAAGACCATGATATATTGTTGCAAACCTAGTTTGCACATGGGAAATTTGCTACAACAACCAGCACTTAACCTCTGATTCCCTAGGAATCCCTAATTCTCCCGCAGTGCTCAGGAGACCTTGGCTCTGAATGATGGCAGATATTCAAATTTCGTTAAGAGCCTGCAAGATCCGACTCTTCCCAGGGAGTCTATCACAGAAAACTGAGAAGCCAGAATCCCCTTGCCTCTCTGATGCACTATTCTTTATAGTGAATTCATCCTTGTGTTGGAAGCGTCTGACCGTCGCCAAGTGGCCGGTTTGGCTGGTACTTACCTTGTAGGACTCATCTTGACCTGCTGCTTCCATTTGGATGCAATTTGTTGCATCCCGCAACCTGTTTGGTCGTGAAAAGGCTGAAGCATAAGCTTCGATCTAATTAGGTTTCGTCTCCAGCAACCAATTGGTGCCACATCACCTCTTTTAATTGGATTTTATTCCAAACTAAAGTATTTGTTTGGTTCTAACCTATGCCCCTTGTAATGTTCATAACATACCTCCCCTTTTAAATCCTTGGTCCCCAAGGATGATAGAAGTATGTGAATTTGAAATCCATCCTTGGGTCATTTAGTGTCCATGGTTTCAACATTTAGTCCCTTCAGAAGCCCGTTCCCTGGATCACCATGTGATCATGGTTTCATAGCTCATTCTTTGCGATCGTCCTAGTTGTCATCCCCGATTTATGGGGGAAGGGAAGTTGGGGACAATTTTCCGGCTCAGCTGGTGGGGTTCCACAACCGGTGGTAGCCGGGAGCGGGTCACCGGCTGAACCGCAAAAGTGGAACCAACTCCCTTCCCCTATCAATATGGAAATAGGGGAGCAAAATCTGCCCCCCTTTTTCCCCTGCAGCCATAGCTCACATTCTGATTTGAGGGCAGCATCACTGATTTGAGAGCTTTGCCTTGTATATCACAAATAAGAACAGTTCAAGGAAGCAAGACAGGAACCGATATGTTTCAACAGATATAGAACTGGGAAAACAGAAATAGAAATCGGCCTTGAGCTCCGAAAGCCGAGTAAGAAAAGCTCTAGCTATGCCCACTGCAGATCCGGAAACCTTATAATCAGAGAGCCCTGTCTATAGCTACTGCAGAAATCCTTGAGATCTGTAAAAATCATCCATGGCCTCTCTGGCAGACCACAAGGCACACCTACGGTTGTAAAAACTTCTCCGTTGGAAGCAACAACTTAAAAACTTGTTATTTTTTGCCGAATAGCTTGAAGCAACAGCTTGCTGCTCAGCTTGAATCTTACTTTTGTCGAATGGCTGCAAAACCTTGCTAAGCTTCTCCACTAGAAGCAACAACTGGTCACCCTCTATTTATGGAAATCCCCTCCTTGCCAAATCCCCTGCTTCTGAACCATGATGTTAACCTGTTCAACAAGTCGTCCGAAATTGGAAGACCCAACTTCCATTCCAGAATGTAGGGGGCTGATACGTATCAGCACGAGCATGATAACAATGACCCCGTTTCCATATTCTAAGTCTGAAATTCTTTACCTTAGGTAACTAACTTATTGACTCTACTAATCCTTCCATTGTATAGTTTTGAATCATGCAAGGATTTGGTTGCATGTACTCTTCACTTTCCCATGTGACTTCCGGAAGTGATTGATCTCGCCACAAGATCCAGTACTTTGCAATATTCTTATTGCGCAGCCTCTGAATGTGAGTGTCTAGAATTGGCTCAGGAGTTGTCTCAGAGCTAATGGCTAGGAGTATTGTCACAATCCTTGGACAATATTGCTTTTTTGAGTTGACTTATGCGGAATAGGCTGCACTCCTACTCCATTCACAAGTTTTAACTCGGCTCATATGCTGTCTTCATTGGTCGTTCCTGAATATCGGGATATCTTTGACTAATGGTCTTAAGGTTCTTACCTTGTTACTAGTACTATAATACCCAGTTGGGACCTTGCGTCTATTTTCTGACACGAACCCCAGGTTTGTTATGATGCATTTACCAACTCTTTAGACTAGAATGGAAGCCCGGATTTTACTTTAGTTCGGGGCGTCAATTTAGGAATCTTTCCCTTGACCAATAGCTTCAAGATCCCAACATTGAGTGCCAAAGAGTAAACAATTTATAGAAATGCATACTCGCCTCCTCTAAAGGTCAACATTTTACAATATTTATTGGCCTTTACCCTGGATCGATTTTTTTGCCTCACACTGATATACTATGGCTTGCATATCTTCCAACATATGGATAGCCAATCAGTTCTTAGGGCAATGGTTTTTGTCTTTCTTTTTTGAAGGACGAGAGATAAATTCCATTACCAATCAAGAAAAAAGTACAATAAGATGAGAGACAGGTTTAAAACTCAAAAGGAGAAAATGTCCCTCTGTGCAAGGCTACTTGTACATCTCGGACGTTCATTTATTATGACTATTCTCTAACGAACCCATGATTGTTGAAGATTCTTTTTTTCTAGCTGCCTTCTTGAGTGTAACAATTCTCCAATCATCACATGCTCCACGGCAGTCTTAGGAATCTGTGATGGTGAAGATTGAAATACAAAAGGCAGAGCACATAGTACAATAGGAGATGAAGCTAATACAGGAGATACAATAATTGAGGAGGTAACAGTGGACAATTCAGTACTAGAAATTACAGAAGAAATTATGGGACACTCAACCTTAAATGAGGGAGTCACAACACGTTCAACTCTAGATGAGATAGCATTGTTAGGATGTACAAGAAGAGAGTCCTTAAGTGGCATTGTAGCAGATGGAGTAGGTCCACGAGGTCTAGATTTCGAGGAAGTACTATTAAATGTAAAAGATCTATCTGGAAACATTGAAGCAAGTTCTTGACCATTTAGAAGAGATAATGTCAGCTTCTTATACCACTTACCACTTTTGACAATAACATATTCAGGAATTGCTTGATCAATGGGGATAGACACACAATTTCGTGGACCATTGATAATAGAGTGAGAAATGTGCATGCCCACGCCATTGGCAATGTCTAATAAGAACTCATGAGCAAGAAGATCAACAAGCAAATCAGGAATGGAGAACGAGCAAGGCATCTTAGAGGCCGAAAGCATACCAGGAGAAAACCCAGGTGTATAATATTGATAAAGGATATAACCAGTACCCAAAGGATCCACACATTGAGAGGCCATCTTCTCTACTGCCTCAACACTATTGAAAATTATCAAAAAGAAACCCTTGCCTAATTTCTTCAATCATTCATATGCAGGTAGCCCGATGCGAGAAATGTGTCGAGGAAGCCATTGAGATAACTTGTTGTAATCCAGTAATCCACCTACATATAACCAATCATTGAGTGCGTTGCTAAGTTCTCTGCACATTTAAGATGAAACTCGTGGTTAATCTCCACCAAAGGAATCCCAGCAGCACTGGCGAAGGAACTACAATCTGTTGCATAGAACAAGTCTTCTGAAGGAAGTTGAGAAGTCATTTGATCTTGTTTAGCTCTAAGCACATCCGAGATCGAACTAAGTTCCTCGTTACTTGCAGAGGATAATATCTGAAGTGCAGCATCAACACTATCTAGTCTTGTTGAATTAGAGACATCGTTCTGAATCCAATCAAAGAATGACATGCGCGAAACCCTTGCCACATAATCAACAGTTTGCCAGACTCGAGGAGCAGCATGTACATGGGAGACATCTTCACGTGTGGCTTCATTAATAGGCACATGCTTTCCTGCGATGTCCGAGGAAGTCGCTTGCTGACCCACAAAGTTATGTACCAAAGGGATATCAGCAGATTTAAAAAGAGGTGGAAAGTGCTGCAAATCCACACTAATATTAATAGGAACATGATCAAAAGCAAGAGGATTGAGGCGAGAATTATTTGGTTGTTAAGAGGCGGCGAAGAAGAATATATTTTCTGCACAGAGGAAGAGACGGCAACACCACCTACCACTTTAGAGGCATCCATGGTTGATGAATGCAATCCAACAACTGGCAAACTAGGGTTTGTCATGGTGGCCGAAATCTGAAAATCCAAAATCCAGCCTAGCTAGACTCATCAAAAGTGTAAGACATATACACCAATGGAAAGCCCCAGCTTTCCAATGCACTAAAAAGCATTCAAATCTGCACTTGAGGCAGAAGCTATGAAGAAAACTGCATCAAGCCCTTGCATGGCGCCCATCACAGCGCCATGTCCTCTCGAGACAGCCATAACAATGCCTCGCTAGTGCAATGTTAAGCACTAGCCCCTCTAGTGCTCACCGGTAAGCCAAAGAGTGGATCCGTACCCCAAGGTTTTAGGGCAATGTTAAGCACTAGCCCCTCTAGTGTTCACTGGTAAGCCAGAGAGTGGATCCTTGTTGGGCCCTAACCTCTCTAAGGTTTTATCCCATGCCTTGCTAATTCATAACATTCCTCCCCATCCTAGAGGATGCTTGCCCCCAAGCATGTGGCGCCCCAAGCCATGAGAAGAAATAGGCATTCCCAGTATAGGATTGTGGGTTCCTACCTATCATTGTCAGAAAGGAACACATTTCACCAAAAATCATAAAGGCTGCCACCAAACTAGAACCACACAAAAGAAACCCACAAGAAACATAGAGCTTCAGACTAATCTGGTAAAAATTGCACTAGCAATACATAAGCCTCTGAATACTTGGTCCTCATGAATAACGAAGTCACCATCACTTACCTGCTATGACTATCACATCTGAACCAGAATGAAACTTGCAATGAGTGCAAGCCCATACCGCAGTGGTGCAGGGAGATTCTAATATAATATCATAACTGATTGGTAGAGCACGCTAAACATCTAGACAAGAAACTGAAACTGAAAGATGAGGGCAACACTTACCAAGCAGTGCATAGAGCCCTTAAGGATATCAGATAGGGTCTGCAATATGCCACAATGATGATCATATCATAAGCTATACACCATCTGCTCTGCTGAGGTCACTTCATCATTTAGCAGCAAGGAAAACCGTAGATAGGTAGAAACAGATCTCCTCCAGCATCGAAATGCCCTGGTCGAAACTCGCATGACTCAGGCGGCCGCCACCGCCGCCCTTAGTCGCTGCGCCCTAGACTCATCTTGCCCGATTCGAAGACTCTCTTTGTATTTCGAGAGGCAATTCCCATTCGACATTCTTTCTTGCCTTAAAAGGTTAGAATAAAATTGGAATTACAATACTTGACATGCTCCCTACTGGTTCTTGACCAGTAGCACACAGAGTTTCCGTTAACACCTAACTATTACTCCAATATGTAGTAGTAATCTATATGTTGTTTCTCGGACTATGACGACTTATGGGAAAACCCCGTTCCCTTAATCCCAATATTGTGAAAAATGGAATTTCCACAATAAGATTCTAGCCCTTAGATCGAACAAGATCCATCCCAAGCTAATCAGAGAAATCCTTCTCTCCTTGCTAAGGGCTAACTTTAATAAAATAATCCCAAATTGTTCATTTGAACTTAGGACTAGTACATCTCTAACGTATCCTACTTTGAGATGAGTTCAGACTTGTCTTTTTTCTCAAACATCCCAGATGTTTAGTTTTCATTTGATCATTTATGCCAATTACTTTGCCTTCTTAGCCACATCTGCTAATTGACCCTATCAATTAGTACCAAATGGGTAAAGAACTTAAGTCTCTTATCCACCTATATAATAACCAATCACATAGTTAAGTTCTCTTCACATTGAAGATGGGACTCGTGGTTAAACTCCACCAAAGGAACCCCAACAGCACTGACGAAGGAACTACAATCTGTTGCATAGAACAAGTCTTCTGAAGGAAGTTGAGAAGTCATTTGATCTTGTTTAGCTCTAAGCACATCCAAGATCGAAGTAAGTTCCTTGTTACTTGCAGAGGATAATATCTGAAGTGCAGCATCAACACGAGCTAGCCTTGTTGAACTAGAGACATCTTTCTGAATCCAATCACGGAATGACTTGCGTGAAACCCTTGCCACATAATCAACAGTTTGCCAGACTCGATGAGCAGCATGTACACGGGAGACATCTTCACGTGTGGCTTCATTAATAGGCATAATATGCTTTCCCGCCATGTCCAAGGAAGTGGCTTGTTGCCCACAGAATTATGTACCAAAGGGATATCAGCAGATTTAGAAAGAGGTGGAAAGTGCTGCAAATCCACATTAATATTAATAGGAACATGATCAAAAGCAAGAGGATTGATGCGAGAATTATTTGGTCGCCTTTGTCAAGGAAAGCAAGAAATGGACTTTCTGTCTATGCTCAATAGCATATATGCTTAGGGGAATTTCCCATGGAACCTCAGACCTGAATGCTCAGGTGGAGCAAGGTTTCTTGAGTTCCTATGATCAGCAAGACCTGAAGAAATCCTTGCTCAAATCTGAGCCGATTAATGCACGGAGCACAAACCTGAACCGTTTGATCAAATCAGGTCCAAGACCTGAACGGAAATTAATAGGGGACGATTACTTTTTGTTCAGGTTTCAAACTTGAATCCATCTGAATGTAGACCAATGCCTCATTATCCTCACCTGGCAAAAACTTGCGGGTTTCATGTCCATGGAAAACCCCCCTTAGTTTTACTTGGCCTTTTGCAAACCTTATTTGCATTCGTGCAGTATTGCACTGCTATCATGCAACAGACTAATTAGGAACCACTTTAAGGCATTCATATTTTCTATATGAATTCTAAATCCAAGTAGATCATGACTCTATTGCATTCGGACTTTAGCAATGAGTGCTAAGTGTCATTATTTCAATCTTTTCTAGAGTCCAGATGCATTGCCTCGCAATATCAAGTAAGACTCCAAGTCTATACTTGAGCCTCATTCATATTGGTTCCAGATTCCTAAGGTTCTAATGATAATTGACCATTGTCGTGCTTACATAGTCTATTACACCCAATAATGTATCACCAAAGTCCAACTTTGGCTTCTGATCTCATTGTATCACACTGACAAAGATGGCATCGATCCGAGCCATCGGATTGAGATTCTAGAAGGGGGCGAGCATGCATGCGTTGCATGCATTTTCTGGCGGGAGATCGATATTTTTATGCGTGGTTCTTCAGCAGCGTCTCATCGGCGCTTTCTCGTCGTCTCTCAGTAGTACACTGTTCTCTTCTCTTCTCTTTGAACCACTTCTTGCTTGTTTATATTTATACAACAAAGTGGACTACCGTAACTACAACAAGAAGGGAACCGTAGGGCAATAGCTTGCTCACTCCTTACCAGTTTGGCCCACATATCTGATAAAATTCTCTCTTTGTTTTCCCTTTCTTTAAGAACGGACCAGTTTCACTCATGCTCAATTATTATTCCCAGTTTGACCTCTTTTAAACTCTACTATGAGCTCAATATAACTTATAAATCCTTGACTACAGGGTAGTTATGGCGCCTCTATCAAGATGCAGGTCATTTGACAACCCCTTACAACGCTCTATTATTCTCTCATCGTGCCCCTTCTGGAGGTTTGATCATTGCCCACTGAAGTAAATGCCACATCTAATGGGTATGATTCTTCTACTTGCTCTATAGGATTTTGCATTTCATTTTTGTTTTGTTAAAAATTGTGGTGTACAAAATGCAGAAGCAGTTACTTGGGCTCTTATTGCACAGTATATATGGACATTCCTCATGTTTATGGATATTTGCATTCGTAGAGATATAATGCAGAGGAAAGATATGCATTAGGTGAAGCACCAAGTTTCATAAGAAAAACATCATGCACACTTTGTTCCAAGTGCTATTAATACAATCTTGTGCATTTAATCTGCTTCTCTAAGGTCTACAGTGATACACCGTTACACGAGCAAGCTAAACTATAGATATAAATTTCTAAGTTCAAAAAAATGGGCACCATGTGCAGCATCATCATCTCCGCTGATTCTTGACTTTATGCACACCCACTGCTACTGTTATGCAGATACACAACAATAAACCACCAACAAACTGTATACCAGCAAGCTAGATCTCTTAAGATATCTTCTTGACATACAACATGCAGAATTATGGTTATTGGCAGTGTAATGGAAGTTCCTATATCATATTTAGCTAATTTAATTTTACATCTACCTTTATACTCATTGTTGCTGGATGATGGGGTTATATAATTACAAGATAAAATAGCCCTACCTTACATGGTCCTTGACTTCCACAATTGACCTTCGTCTACAAGAGGAAATTCATTTCATTAAATCACCACTTCACCATTTAACCTTAACCCGAGTGCATATTAAAAGAAGATGACTTACAGTCACTAAAACAGATTTTTATACTGATGAGAAGCGACAATTAGTAGAGTTTGCAGGTTCTTAGGAAGCATGCATGCATATAAGTTCTGACATGGTAATTGTTGTGTTACAAGTTCTTTAGTGTTCTGCCCTATTATAACGTGAGTAAAGATCCACAACATACTTTTTGTCAATAGTTCAAAACAAAGCGTTGTTTCTTGAAGAAATTACAATAGGCACACACAATAGGCACACACGGGATATATATATTCAAGAAAATCCAGTAAGCCCATTTCTCATCTTTATGCTTCATATTCAATTGGCAAGAGGCATGAACACATGTTTCATATTTTTTGGGCACACTATTAACAACATCCAAGTATTTTAAAATATAGCTTTAATTAAAGGCTCGAAGTTCTTTCAAACGTAGCTAAAGATAAAGGTGCAACACACATTGAACAACGGTCACACTAAATAACGCAAATGATGCAATGCCTGCAAAGGGTTATTATGGTGTTGTTCACAACACATCCATAGCCAACACATCCACATTCATATAAAAGAAGCACAAGAGAGTGACTATATGAGATTTAGTAAACAACCTCAACAACTCATAGACATGGCCACTTGCAGTCTACAAGTTCCCAAAATGATGAATTTTTAGTCTACAAGTTCCCAAAATGATCCAAGGGCCATAAGTTACTCTATTCAGATGCACAAGTTTCCAGCATTTGCAGGTTCCCAAATTATGCCCATTTGCAGTCAACAAGTTCCCAAAACGATCCAAGGCCCCAGAAATTACTCTACACAAATGCATAAGCTTCCAACATCTACAAGTTCTCAAGTTATTTCAGCAATACTGGACACCATTACTAGTTAACAATAAAAATAATGTGCTTGAGCAGTGTGGGTTGTCCTTAAATCTGTTCATACTGGAGGCCATGAGCCTTAGACTTTATCAGGCAAGATCATGAAATAAGTCCATACCTAAAAATATTATAATACCTCCGAAGCAACTTCTGGGCATAGGCTAGAGTCGAGACCACAACTCGAAAAAGGAAAAGTTACAAAACCCCAAAACAAACAAACCCGCCTGAGGCTGTCGTAGCTTCCTTAAAGATCATAGCTTCATCACAACCAGCTTCAGCTCGGCAAGTTCCATTGAACTTGGCAGCCAGTTCTAGAGTCGGCATAGCTTAGACGATTGTTGCTTCCAAGCTAATGGACCGTGAGTTTAACGCTAACAAAACTCTACCGCTGATTGACGGCAGGCAACCCAACCTCTAACGTTGTCTAACACAGTTGCACAAACCATCTGGATCGTCCAATTAGGCCTTTAGATCCATCTCGGCCATCAAAGCCCAAAAGATCCCACTATTGCCCTATGAAGGGAAGGGTTTGTCCTTGGGGCAACCCAATAATGTTTATTCCAAGGGAGTCCATCATCCAAAAATATCCATGCAAGGGGCTAACTAATATTTTTCATAGGAAGACGTTTGTATATCGAATAGAGGCCACCGAACATTTTTAGAATAGAATAGAATAGAATAAAATAACAGTTTTATCATCCACGAAGACTAATTGGTTTATGGGACCATACAAAGAGAAAACAGTGAGTGCATTACGGCCAAGATGAAAAAACCCCTGCCTCGAAGGGTTTTCGAGGGAAAAACGTTGGCAGTAAAGAACTTGCTGGTATATTATACATGAAGATGCCATCACAGCCCAGAAGGGCAAAGCCGACGCCGCTCGTCCATGACCTCTTGAAGATATGACAGCTGCTTGACCCAAGTCCTCATGGCAGTCACAGACACATCCTTCGAGAGGGGCCGCTCGCATGGGAAAGTCAGGACCTCCACCTTCCCTCATAACCACTGGTTTGATGAGGAATGCCGTGAATTGAAACGCCAGCTCCGTTGAGTCACTAGAGACATCGAGCAAATGCAAAGGAAGTTACCATTATTTTTTTACCAAAAGGCAACAAAGGGTCGTGGCCAAAAATAAGAGTCTGTGACTATGAATGGAGGCAACGATTAGCAATAGAGCACATCTGCGACCTGTTTTCGGAGCTGTGGCCATCAAGTGACCATTTTATACATCTGCCACCAGTGCACGGGAACAAACTTGTTGGCAAGTAATGTTCAAGAGTTATTCTGGTTATTCTAACTTTCCTAGCACTAGAGAGATCAAGCTCATAGTTAATCTAATTCTCAAAAGTTATTCTTATTTTCCTAGCAGTGGAGAGACCAGCTCATTGTAAGCAAGTAATTTTCAAGAGTTATTCTAATTTTCCTAGCACCAGAGAGATCAGCTCATTGTTTTACTTGTGACTGAGTATATGAGTATATAAATGTGGCCCCAAATGGCTTAAGGAATTTGTTTGCTTGATGGTCGTTGGCACACGTCTCAATTCCTCTGGAACTCATGCCAATGTTTTCTTAGATGTATAGATTACCCAAGTAGAAGTTTAGCTAGATGGCTGCATATGAGTCTCGAGCTTTTGAATATAAAGATTTAGATTTTTGTAATAGATCAATTGGGTGTAAGCTTGGATTGTGTAATGAAACCCTAGTAAATTTCTGATATTTTGTAATCAATAGGCCTTGAACTATATGATTACACGGTTCAGTGGTTTATCTAAATTGGTTTCTCATTGATGGTTTATCTAAATTAATTTCTCATTGTTACTAAAAATGCATCTTGCCAAATATCATTGCTACAAAAAATTGCATCTTGTCAAATTCCACAATTTAATATACAACTTAATATTATTACTGAAAATACATCATGCCAAATACCACAGCTTAATATATTATATAACTTAAATGCCTAATAAATTCAACCTTATCAAAGTTTTCTTGTGCATGCAACAACCATAAAAGTTAAGAAATAAATGGGACCTTCATTACATTGCATAATCTGGTCACACCCCTTGCATGCCTTTTTGCTAGTTTTTTTTCTGGTCTAGGTAGATTTTCTATGTCACATAACCAATAATTTCCACAACAATTCTAAGCATTAAGAATGATGCCAAGGCTATTTTTTTTCTTCCCTTGTTTAATTAACTTTGATTTTATTGTTTAGAAACTTAGGAATGCTCTCAATGTGCATGGACTCGATACGACTAATTTTGAAGGACTTTTCTAATATCTGTTATTAATTTTTCCGAAAATCATCCTATATGACTTTAT
>JAANSK020167443.1:0-14998 GCA_011763485.2 Isoetes engelmannii
TTTCATCCCAGTAGTAGGGATCCACTGTACAGTTACATCGTTTGTTTTTTGGTGTTGGGTTTTGGCTTTTGGTTATTTTCTGCATGTACCGTCTCATAGGCCTTTGGCCTCCGTGGACGTTAAAATAAACTTCCTTCCTTCCTTTTGTGTGTATCTCATAAATACGATGATCTGAAGTATATGTCAGATTTCTAGTAATAGTCTTTCTTATCTTGGTTCACTTAACCGCAATCTCTATGGCCTCGAGTTCAAGTCCTCACGAGAGCATACAACCTATGAGTCCTCGTGAGCAATGTTGGTGTGGGTGTGAGTCTCATAGACCATGAAGTCTCTCGTGGGTTGTTAAAATGGGAGGGATAATGGCCCGGGGGAGGCCATTACGCTCTATAAGGCCCTGGCGAGCCCGTTAGGGCGAACCAGGCCGAGCAGGGCGTATTGGCCTCCCCCCGAACATTACACCATATAATAATAGAGGGGAGGCTATTAAGAACATGACGTGGCCCATGTTTTTCTTTCTCTCTTTTTTGTGCCATGGTGGATGAATTTTAGAGTAAAAAATTATAGTATTTAAGATAGTGTCATAAATGTGAGTAATAGCCTCCCCCTATTATTATTGCTATTTTTCTTCCTTTCGTATGGCTCCTATAGATCATTTAGTCTAGTCTCCTTTATTATTTGGATGTCTTCTTAAAAGTTGAACCTATATATTATGCATAAAATCTAGTTCCTAGTGCATAGAATTGAGAATAAATGAGAATAAAAAATCACGAACATTATGTACATTAAGGACGCATTCCACAACCTTTAGGGAATCTCTTTTTCTTTTCTTTGCTCTCTCCCTCTTTTTCTCTTCTTCATCATTTTTTAGTGTTCACACCCTCACTCGCTTTGTGTTCATTCCATCTTAAACGTCCTCATAATCTTTTTCGTAGAACCTATATTTATAGGTAACAAGACAAAATTCTTGAACTTGGTTTTGCTTTTTCACACATGCTATTTCTTAGGCAGCTGTCATGTTTCCTTTATTGGTTAGGAGCTTTCTATCTTAACATGTATAAATATTAGAGGAAAGATGCTTTTAGCATATTCATAGTTGATACTTGCTCTTAAATTGACATGTTTGTCCATGAGGAAAACATAGAGGTTAAAAACAAGCTACAAAATATGGCAAGGCATCCATCTGGACCATCGCTTGAATCACGGGCATGCTTCACGTCAGATATTAGGGCATGCCACTGCCATAGCAAAGACCACCAGATTCATCGTCATCTGCATACATCCTCAAAGAATTGTTCGTTGTACAAAGCTTGCACAACCTATCTCCTCTGAATGATAAGCACGCATTTACGTGGTTTCTTGTTAGTCGGTTGCTCGGCAGGATCGCGCCCGCGATCCTACCGAGTGCCGTGTGTCTTGCATGTTAACTTATGTTTTTGTATTTGCAGCAACTGATTTATTCCAAAAGCTTTGCAAGCACATGCAGCTAAGCAAGGTTGTCACTCCAACTCCAGAGAAAAAGTGGTGTATAGAAATAGCACAAGCTGTCACTCAGAATAAAGGGGACAAACGCAAAGATCAGTGTTTGTTCATGACGGTTGCTGGGGAGCAAAATGCAACCAAGCATCTCGTAATTATAATATCTATGTGGGTCGGCACTACAGAGCAGATCGAAGACGTTATATTACTCGTAGAATACGCCTGCCTGCACCAATTTGTGCATTACCAAATGCGGTGGACTAGTTATGACTCTTCCATGATGTGGGCGAGCAGATGGAAGGTTAAGTCTGGCAGAAAGGACTACAGTGCCAGAGGTTACGGTTGGGTGCTTCCATCCTATGAATCTTTGGAAGTTGTTGGTATAAAGTGCAGTAAGAACATTCTCTGGGGTTTCACTGCATGTAGAAAACATCTAACGGCTGGCACTAAACCGCTAAGCTGCGCTATAAAAGCCGCCAAAGATAGCAAGATACCCACACGCATGGATAGCACAATGCTAGCTACAAAATGTAAGGGCATCAACCGGGATAGTAGAACGACGAATGCGGAGCCCATCCCTTGCACCAGACAATTTGTGTATGTGGGTCCATCTTTGGATAAAGCTGGAACGTCACAGGAAGACCGGTTGCAGCCACTCAGAGGGTGTCGCCAGTTCCTGGCAGAAGCGAAGTGAAATAAAATCCTTATTATTATGTTTGTGAGACCATCAGGTCTAGAAGACATTCATTGTACACATTCTACATCATATATTAACTCATCTAATATGTCTTCAGGCAAGAACATATTAGTCTCTCCTCCTATATTCAAACTCATTAGTTCCCATCAACGATTTCAAATTCTGGATATTGGTATCTTTGGCCTCCATAACCTTCAGATGAAAGCGTCCATTTGTGACTGGAGAAAGTTCAAAGAAATTTACCAGATTTGCTACATGTATCCCAAAGTTTGCTACATGTGCTCCTTGTCCTCAACTTCACTTGATCCACAGAACTTGCAGCATCTCAATTCATGAGGGATATTTGTCCATCGTTCAACCTCCACCCTTAAATGGTGTGAACTCAGCCTCATCCTGCTGACCATATGCCTGGGCTTCACTGACAAACCAGCATTTAGATACAAGGCTCCCAATAGCCCGGGGCTCATGAAAGTTCTGTAATGCTCTTTTTTCACTTCTGGAACATTCCACATTTTAACCATGGCATGTCGCCTTAGTCGACCTTTGATGTTTTCCTTATTCGCTTCAAGGTCAACAATATCCATACCCCATTTTTCGAGCCAAAGCATGATATTTGCATCTCATCCCTTTTCTTGACTGCTCATAAAAGCCATGTGAGGCAAGCTGACTTGTTCTATATATGCTTGTGTCTTGCGCAGATATACAAGGAGTCTGCGTAAGGCTTCCAACTTCAAGGGTAGCATCCCGCATTCTACTAGCATCATATCATATAGTGTCTGCATCTTTGTCCCTAGTTCTACATGAAAGAATTACTTCTGCACTTTTTCAATCTTTTTCCAGCTGCTCATCGAGAGCCCTGGTCCCTAAACTTCAAAACCATAAAGTATTACTGTATGTACCAAAAAATAAAGCATCTTCCTCAAGCTAAAGTTTATTTCTGTTTGGTTGCATTGTCTCTACATGGCATATAAGGGCTTGAGCCCCCCATCAACCCTTTGCTCAATAGTTTGGTTCCCGCTAGGGCTTTTGTCCACTATCAGACCCAAATATTTATAATTATCCATAATGTCAAGATTCTTTTCATTTATAGAAGAAAGCATATTTGTTCACCTTGGGGGCACCAAATATTATCACCTTGGTCTTAGCCATGTTCAGTTTCATAGCTTTAGTGTCACAAAAAGAAACTAAAGCATCTAAATGCTTCTACATCCCTTGTACACTTCGTGAGAGTAGTACAATGTCATCAGCGTATACGAGTAACATAATAGCATACCCAACCAAGGTAGTGCCATCGCCTCCAAATTGATTTATCCAACTTTCTAGCTCATCTATAAGTATTTAGCCCAAACAATGTGGGAGAAAGAGTGCACTCCTGTTTGACCTCGATATTACTTGTAACAAAATGTGGACATTTCTGAGATGGGGGAGTGAGAGTTGTACTAGTACCTTCTCACAAAAAAACATAGTGTCTTCGGTGCGCCTTGAAGGTCAGGTGGAACCCCGAGTACCTCCAACCTTTGCCATAGGCATTCCCTCTGCACCATGTCAAATGCTTTTATGAAATAGATAAAAGTAGCAAACGTGGGTTTCTTTGTGCCTTTTACATAATCAATCAAGCATATAAGTGTCAACAAGTGATCAACAATGGATTTCTTTTTTCTAAAACCCACCTACCCCCTAGCTCGAGCATTGTGTTCTTCTGCCCAACTGCTTATTTTATCATCAAGTATAGTGGCAACCAATTTGAAAAAAAAATGCTACTAACCATAATTTGCGATAATTGTTGGGATCTATCTACCTAGTTTGTGCAATGGAATAACTCTATTCACTTGCAAAGAAAATCAAAGAGAGTAAGGTCACCACCAAAGTGTCTACAAAAAAGGAAAAACACCGAGCCTGCCTCTACTTCAATGCCAACTACGTTGACACCTTCGAATCAGGTTTTTTCAAAGTTCCTTGGCCAAGGCTCCAGAAAGTTCATTGCAAGTTGTTGCTCATTCACCAACAACACCCATCCTTGTGTCAACCCCATTGGTAGAGGAGCTGAAGTTCAACCCAACCGGTAAAAAATGGGCGGCCGAACAAATCGCGTTGAAATTGGAGCAGTACAAAAGATATTATCCGATGGGCGTATCCTATTTAAAAAATGTCAGCATTTTTTATTGCAGATCCTGTCCACACTATATGGCACATAGAGGCAGATCTAATGAACATGTGAAGACTTTGATGATGTCCTTCAGGTTCTCTTCTCATGATGTCCTCACGCCTGCCGATCTGGTACTCTGTGACCTAGCCACGGGGAAATTACTGACATGGAATGATTAGGCACAACTCCAGGGCAAAAAATACTAGATCGTGTCAGGGAATCACTCCATTTCTGCAGTTCAAATCCTATGTGGAAGCCTCGGATCAAAGCAACAGAGAGCTACATTTGCTAGAATGTATGCTTCAAGAAGGGCAAGTATTCTCAATGGGAACCTCACATATACGGAATACCTGCGCCTGTCTATCGAGTGCAATGAAATCATTGCAAACACAATATACATGGAGCCTCTCATCAAAAAACTCCAGCAACTAAAAAACCAACATCAAGCCCTGACCCACTCATGCAGGGCAAATTTGGGAACTGGCAGGTGTGTTCTTCATTTAGAGTGTGTCACTGGTGTGTTGTTTTTGTTTGGTCTAGCTCTTGATGATCGCGGTAGCAATTGTCGAGAGCAACTTCTTTTATGTGTTTCTGGTCGTCCGTGAAACCACTATAGTCTAGCTCCTCATGATTGTCTGTAGCACTTACTATAGTCTAGCTTTGCTCACTAAAATCGCCATGGCGCTCTTACTAACCTCATGTAATCCATCAAGGGTTCCACGAGGTTGCGACAACTACTCTCAATGTGAAGGAGCTGAAAGATGAGAAGCAATGGGTCTTCTTACTCGATATTACTTGGTCTAAGATGATGGAGGTGAGCAAGTGGGTCAAGAGGGTCTTGGGGGATGACCAGCAGAACATGCCGAAGAAACCGACCAAGGACTTCTTCAATAAGATTTTTCTTCGTGCTCTGAGGGGTATGTCTGCTGCTGAGGTAGATCGTTTGATGGACGAGATACTTGACCACGCCTGCTATTTGAAAATCACTACAGATTACACGGACCGGTTGGTGTACAAGCAACAGGCAACGCATTTAAAAACATTGACTATGATGGAGAGGGAGGTGCTTCACCATGTCAATACCAGGAACGAAGTGCAGTTTCTTAGCTTTCAAGACCTGTTTAAGTCATTTCCCTAGTTCACAGAGGAACAGCTGCTTGAAATTGCAAGGATGGATCCGGTTTACATCAGGGAGATATCAACAAGACTATTGTTTCGGGTACACTCCCTACGGCCATGCTATCTTATATTGACGATTTCATGATCCCGGAAGAGGATAGAGAGTGATATCAGGCAAGAAACAGGGTCCAACTTTGCACCCAGACTGGTATTCCCACTGCATCTATTTTGCAACATGCTTAGATGATATGTGTCGACATGCGAGAATTTAGAGCAGATTGGATTGTTTCCTGATTCCTTGATCTATATGCAAGGGTCGTGCCAACGACGGCATCCAGAACCTGATCATGCTACTCCTTCCTGACCACATATCCAACTGTCTCCATAGCTTAGCGCAAATCGAGGGTGGTGGCCAGATTACATTGGTACCTATGAAGCCCCAAGATTTGCGAACAAGAAGCGCATCAAGCAGCACTAGTACTTTGTCACAGATATCTTGTATTAATATAAGTGAGGACAAAGCTCTACTTGGGGGGAAAGTCTGGATCTGCATTTCTCCTTGCCATCACATCCAGGAAAGAGGTGCATGATGCTAGCCTGGGATCGAACATGTGATAATGAGGCGGACAAGAAAAATGGAAAGCACAGGAAGAAAATGTTTGAGGACAGTATGAAGTACAATTGGATGCAAATGGATGGAGATAAACTCTTTCTGCCACAAATGAAAACATCCTTTTGTATTTTACATTTGGGGAGTTCTTCTTGGAGGGTTTTCACTTTACTGGTTAAGAGTTTTTTTTTTTTTTCCTTAATGACAGACGAAATTGTAAACAATTTTGTGGTGTTAACATATAACCAAAGAAATTGTAAATGATCGTTGACGTAATTGGAGAAAATCTTGGCACACTTTTATTTTACGAACTACATGCAAAAAAACAAAACAAACTAGCATGTTTCAAAGGATTGATTACATGACATCATCTGTAAGTACAAGTTGGATGATGCCAATAATCAATCTTAGATCTTGGTTTAATACCTTCCAGTGCATTATATGCTTAATGGAGTATAATTCTTCTTCATTGTTCTAGCCTGGAAATTGCACAGCGGCATGCTGGATATTTGCAAATGCTTACCTTGTAAGTTTCATTTCGCCTTCTAATACAATATTCAACCTGTGAATGCAGTGTGATGACTCTCGTTGAAAGCAGTTCACCTTCCACCTGTAGAGCTTGTTCAAGTTTGATTTATGCTTCTTTCCCCAACTTTGTCCTTCTATTCATGCGTTTTCCAAACTGTTCCATTACTGTCATGGGTGTATTTGCCATAGGGTAATCATTGTGCACATTAGAGGCTATAGCATTGCATGAATTTGATCCCTCTGATAGAATAACCTCCTTTCTCTAACATTTCCAACTCTTGACTGCTTAGATTAATCGCAGTACAAACTGGCCAATAAATAGGTCTAGCTGGCACGTGTACTATATTAGTAGAGGGATAACATGTGTGTTGCATATGATCGGGGCAGAACCAAAAATTTTGTACGACCTCCCTTCCATTTGCTTTCCTTGCCCCTGTAAAATATGGTGCCGAAGTGGATTTGGTTATAATCTTATTGATATAGGAATTACATTTCCTACAATTCGGCCCCAATCTTCCCTGGCACCTCACTCTACTACCTGGCTCAGTTCTTCTTATTGCCCACTCTTGTTCAGCCACATCAAACTCATGGACAACATATGTCGCTTCATCAAATATTATGTTAGGCCTTCTTGATGCATCCATTCTAACTCTAGATTGAGTATGAGCCCACTTATCTGGGCGATGACTTCCTGATCCCATGTCTCTATTGTATTTATAACTATCTCTTGTTCACTTAAGAATTGTTTGGTTGTTTCCTCTGGAACCTGGATCTATGGAGCGGATTCCAGTATGCAAAACGACTGAACTAACTGCATTAATGCAAAACGAAGGACTTACATTACTAGTAGAAGGACTGCCTAATCTTCAGATCAATGTAGCCAATACAGGACCCGTGCCAACAAAGTTATGTTCTCTATGTGCTTTACACTTTGCACTTTGTAGTACAGCTTCTATCAGATCATGTAAATAAGCATCATACAAGCTTATCTTGTTGACATAACATCTTGATGCTAACTAGCTGGCGTGTTTAAAATCAGATAAATTTGTATTTGTTACCTGAGTTGCTACAACTAGGTCAACACCATCATGCATGACATTACCCCATCTACTAGCTTTTTGGTGCCAGCATGCAAGCCAAGATCCCAATGTTGGTAAATCTTGTGGATTAGCTCTTCCTGGCCACCAAGAAATAATATTTTGATATGCCATTTCAGCTTCCTCTGTAGATGCTGTTGATCTCCACGCCCTGCATAAAGTTAGATGTTCTTGGCTATGTTCATGAATGATAAGTTATTTGTATGTCTATGTAGATACTGCTCTCAATAAAATTGCCACGTTCTCTTCCTTCCATTGGTTGACCATCATTGAATACCAAACGTATGGCATTCCAATTAGCTTGAGCTTCATCAGCCTCCAATTCCTTTAAATTGTGCCGGCTTTGAGCTCTTTAATAGCGTTACACCATTTAACTTCTATTAAGAAAATAATCACAAGTAAGATTCATGCATCTTATGTGCCCACAACATTTGCAGTATTTAACCACACCATCAAATGCTTGACTTGTTTTCTATGGCTTGCTCCAAATATATAGGTCAAGCTTACGTTCCACTCCAGATATGGACTTAAGTACATTAGGAGGCAACTCGAATACTATAGTCTCATTATACTGAGATGGTAGATATTCTACTTCTTGTGCTATCTGTACAGACTCACAGATTTTTTTCAACTTACTAGTTCCCACACTCCAAAAGATTGACTCAAATGTTGCTAAAGATTATTTGGACAAGCCTCGGTTAGGACTTTCAATCAATGCCGGTGCATCGGATGCTGATACAAATAGATGCGCCCTCTACAGAAACAAATTGACCATTTACTCCAAAAGCTCTATAGATAAGTTCACCTCTGTTATTGATAGTCTCCTGGAGTCGTAAGGATCTACCTTCTCGACCATTGAAAGATTGAATTACACATAGCTCCACTTAAATTGGAAACTATCACAAAGCCATTTCTACTCATACAACATTCTCCATTTTCAAAAGAAGAAAACGTTCTCATACGGTTTCCTGGTGAAGTGATGATAACATCACTTTCAGTAAAGATCAAAATATCGCATTCGTTAAGATCCATGTCAAAAGTTCAATGGAAAACTTGAATCTAACAAGTCAGTTTAAAAAAGATGAAGCATACTATACTTGAATGTTGTGAACAAAATTTTGTCACAAATGCAAAATACTAGGTGTAGTTTTGATAATCGCTAAAACCAATCGTTATGAATGCATTGGAGATAACCAAACACAATATCATCGTAATCATAAAATGATTGAATTAGAAACGCATTAGTTGTCAAATAGGGGGATATTGGTAAATGTGGGGGCATGGGAGTGGTGGCAAATATTATCATTTTAGGAACACTTGGTAATGAGCCAAAATACCTCTTATTATTTTTTGAGCCAAAACAACCCTTATTACTTTTGACCACGTCTAGAAACATTCGTAATAAACATTTTTATTGAAGCTTGGCAAACGAACCTTGGCATTCCTAAAACCTCCACAAAATTAAACCTTGCCAAACATTTTTATTTGGGAAAGATTTTTATTTGCGTAATGTCCATTCTAGAAAATGTGCAACTTAAACTCCCTCTTTTAATTGTGGTGGTTATACTGGCCCTAATAAGCAGGAATCTATTACCAATAGGTTTGGCCACTGATATAAGCGTTGTAACGTGAAAGTTTTTTTTTTTTTATTGAAGGACATCCGTCTATTCATCATCATATCATGATTACATTCTACTTCACTTTATTCTACAGATCACATGGAAGCCAATGCACTCCTAGGCGCAATCATTCTACTTCACTTTATTCTACAGATCACATGGAAGGCAATGATCCTAGGCATGATCATTCCAATTTTATGAAAGGCAATGCACTTCTAGGCATGATCATTCCGATTTTATGCTATATCACATGGAAGGCAATGCACTCCTAGGCATGATCATTCCGATTTTATGCTAGGAGCTGCTTTGCATGTGATTATCCATTACATGTGGCAGGTTTAATATATATCTACTATAGGACCAATTGATCATACTTAGAACGCGTGACCTCGGGGTAATGAAATTTTAAGGTCCCCATTGGTCAGGTTTGAACCCGTGACCTTGGGTGTGGCGGTTTAAGGTCCTGCCACGAGACCATGTCCCGAAGTAACTTGAAAGTTGTGGTCTACTGTAAGTATTTCTGCAATGAGGTAGTGAACAGAACGTTAAAAAGTCTCGTCTTATAATATAGATGGACTTTAGGTGGCATTTTAAAACTATCTCTACTCTTGCTTGGTTTAACTTATAAGCCACCTATGAATTGACACATAGGTGAGTATGCAGTTACATAAGCAGCAATTGGTACAAGAGAGACTGCTTCCTTTCTCTATTGTGTATTTATTAAACAAATCTAGTGAAGGGCGATAAACTCAAGAAATCTATTGCTCAGTTGCGATGGCTTTTGTTGTTACCATATACAAGGCTAACTTTCATCTGCTTTCATTGCAGGTAACAAGACTCTTGCTCATGTATTTGTTTTGTCCATCATTTCAATTCTACAAGACATGACGGCAAGCAATGGAAAGATAAATTGAAAGTTTAAAATAGGATTTCACTTTAATGTTACAATACTATTTGTACACTTTCTATATTGGAAAGAGTTCTTCTATCTTAGGATGCCATCTGCTAGGCTTGTCCTTCTATTTCCCATAGTTTGATTTGATATATATGGGTGGGATTCTTAGTTATATTTTGTACTTTTGTACCCCATAGTTCTGAACATTTGAACAGTCCTGATATTTGGATAAGACATTTGCAGTATAAGCACCAAATTATTAATTTGACCAATTCGAGCTATTTTGAGAATTTTGAGCTTGCAAGCATGACTCGCTTGATTAACCTTAAGCTAACAAGCATGACCCATTTGACTAACTTCAAGCTAGCTAGCAAGATCAAATCTTACTCATTTTAAACTAGCAAGCATGCCATATTTTAGGTTCATCTTTAGCTAGCAAGCTACTCACCATTCAACTCATACCAAGCTAGCAAGCAAGATGCATTGTACCGATGTTAGGCTAGCAAGCTAATCACAATTCATTCATTCCAAGCTAGCAAGCATGACCCATTTGACTTACTTCAAGCTAGCTAGCAAGATCAAATCTTACTCATTTTAAGCTAGCAAGCATGCCACATTTTAGGTCCATCTTTAGCTAGCAAGCTATTCAGCATTCAACTCATACCAAGCTAGCAAGCAAGATGCATTGTACCGATGTTAGGCTAGCAAGGTAGTCACAATTTACTCATTCCAAGCTAGCAAGCATGACCCATTTGACTGACTTGAAACTACCTAGCAAGATCAAATCTTACTCATTTTAAGCTTAATCATGCCACATTTTAGGTTCATCTTTAGCTAGCAAGCTACTCACCATTCAACTCATACCAAACTAGCAAGCAAGATGCATTGTACCGATGTTAGGCTAGTAAGCTACTCACAATTTACTCATTCCAAGCTAGCAAACAAGACGCGTTGTATCCATTCTAAGATATCAAAGCCAGTCACACTTAACTCATTCTAGCATCTAGCACGAATGATGCATCATACTCACTTATGCTATCACCGTCACGGTTTACTCGTTTTAAGCTAACTGGCAAGACACATCATATTCATTCTAAGCACGGAAGCTAGTCATTCTAAAATCACTCCAATCTAGCAAGAAAGACACATCATACTCATTTCAAGCTAGCAAGTAGTCACATCTTACTCCTTCTAAGCTAACAATCAAGACACACTCTACTCAAGCGGGAGGGAAAGTTTATTCTTCATCATTATCATCTTCCTTACCTTCCTTAGCAATAAGTTCTCTTAACTGAGAACCCACATCGCTCGGGATCACCATGGTTGAAGGCATCCCTTCAACTGCCCATCTATAATCAACGCAATTTATATGTGTATATCGTGGCAGATCGTTGGGGTTAGACCTCTCCCTCTTCTCCCAACAAACAACGTAGTTCTTGGGATAAGGTATAAGCTTTCTATTCACAGGCTCCCACCAAGAGACAAACACCTATTCGTAGTGAGGCAAGTTTGGGTCTTCTATGGGGTCCGCTTCTGCGTAAGCTAGCCAGGTAGTGCAGCTGTCAGGTAGCTTTACAAGCAAGAACATGCCCTTCTTAATATCTCGAGTTGGATTGAAGTCCTCATAGGATTTTTGGACTTCTGATTGGATGGGCCTACATACGCTAGTCGATGGTTACACTCTTGCTGGATGATCAGCTCAGGTTCAACCAAAGCATCCTGTCGCGTGTGCGGGAAGAAATCATGCATGTCAGATGGGCCAGCATCCACTTGTCCAAGCACCTTTAGGAGGCCCTGCCAGTAGTCGATAACCTCACTCATGTATGTATTAGACCACGAGTGCTCCTCAGCTTTTGAGATCGCGAACCAATGCATGATGTACTTTGTTATGGAGCTCCTCAAAACACCAATGTCCTTTAGAGCCTTCAATGGGGGTACAGTTTAATCATGGGTGCACCATCTGCATCTGCCTTCCACATTTTGATCCCCTTCTTCGGCAACCACTCACGATGCCCAGATCTCATCTTATAAAACATCAGAGGCCACCCGTCCTTCTGGCAGAACTTGAAGAGAAGCATTTCCAGATGGCCAATCAAATGTCCCTTCTTATATAGAATGTAGCCTTTCACGAAGCCCTTCCAATCAGGGACCTCATGCACAGATAAGGCGTTGGTGCACAAGATAAGGCGTTGGAGCCTTGGAGCTACATTCTCGAAACAACTGCATTAGCTCTAGAATGGTGAGGGCATCCGAACGTTTCAAGAGGGTGGAGTAATTGCCAAATAAAGCATCTATATCATCATGTATGTGGCCACCATCATGAACCCCAATTGCACCTCATCAAACATGCCATGCCATACAAGATAAGAGAAGTATGAGAACACGTATATGTTCTTGTTCTGGCTGGAGCAATTAGCAAGCTGGAGGTAGAGCCGCCTCGATAGCTTCTTCGGTCGTGTGATCTCCTTGGGGGCACATCATATGGTTTGCCCAACCTTTTGATTACCTTGGTCTTCGGCATCGGACTCAAGAATTGTAGAACCCCATGCACACAAGGGTCTAGTTGTATCGCGCAGGTGGCCCTAGTTGTCTTCAGATGAATCTTCTAGTGTCTTCAACACATGATTGAGAGACCTAATATGAAAGTTAGAGTCGTCTTGCCAAAGCTCAACCGAGAAATGACCTAGTGTTCCTGTACCATGACCATGCATTAGAGCTCCGGCGACGCTGACCTTTAGACGCCCCCCCCCCCTCCCCCCTCCACACTGACTTGGCTAACTTCTCAAGCCTAAGGACCATGGTCTTATTCTGGTCCATCTTGTCATGAATGATTATAAGGGCTTGCTCCGACGTGCGATAAGAAAGCGCACGCCATGACCAATAGAAGCTTTTGCAGGACAACTGAGCAAACATATGAGCCTACCTTTTCCAAGCTAACTCTCTTCATTCTAATAGATCCTGTATCTTAGCTAGCTTCTCTTTGATAACTATATATGTATAGCATTTGGAGAAAGCTATGTGTTTGGTAATGGAAACCTCCGAGTGGTTGTCCCTTCAGATATGTAAGAAAGACAAAGGCGACACATGCTTACCAGTAAGCTCCTCCACGACAATGTCAACTTCTTGATGTATATCTTTCTTGGTCAGTACGGATGGCAGCTTTAATATGTTTTCCCTTGTCCCTTTAGTGGTCTTCTTCGATCTATGTGGCAAAGTCTCAACATTTTCATTCACATATAATGCGTATATGCTATCTGCTGCCAAAGTATGGGACCTCGGCAACCTGTATTTCCATGCTCAGCTACTCTGTGTCCCTGCATAAAATTCTTTTTCCACTTGTAGAAGATCGACAAAGCTATGTCATAAGCCAGCCATGCCAGCTGACAGACCGCCTTATGAAGCATTACTTTGTGAACTGGACCATCAACAGCACACAATATGTTATAGATGAAGGTAATTCGGTCAGAGGACTTCATGTTCCAGAAGAAGGTCCTAAGGCTAGAACCTCCTAAACCGTGAACATAGAACAAACAACGCTTACCGCAGCATGAAGACTTTAGGAAGATTGTATGCCCGCTTGAAACACGCAGAATCAAGCTCTTCGAAATGCTTCCTCTTGGACTCGGATGACTCGTCAATACCTTTTCGCAAGAGCTTTGACAGAGGGATGTCCTCCACCATGACCAAATGTACCTCCCATCGAACCAGGTCGTGTAGCTGAGGGTTTTCCATGCAAGCTACACACCTCATCGAAGGATTTGCTGGCATATCAAGGATCTCCATCACTGTGGCAGCAATGAACTTTTTGTCTCGAGGCAAACTAGAAATTGAATGGTTTGGATCTGCGAATATTATTATACCCATGCCATAAGCTCGTCGTAGAACTCGTGCATTAGCTTGCAAGGGCGCTTTATAAAGTCGTCCTTGTTGATGACCTCTTCCGCTGAATTTGCAGGGTGGAGTTCCATTCTTAGCTGGGATCTGCCAATCTATTTTCTTGATTTTCTTTTCTGGTGTGCCAATTGTCAACTCCGCATATTCTCCTTCGGTCATAATGTCAGCTGAAGGCCATAGCCCAAAGGCACCACGAGCTTGCTCTACATTTTCAACCTTTGTCTCCTCAAAATGAAGTTTAGCTGAACCGTCGACAACAGTGTCAATGGAAACTACAGAAGCCCCAGCTGGAAATGGAGCATTGTGATGGCTAGTGAAGATATGGACCTTTTCCTTGGCCACAATGATACCCTTGACAAGA
Organism: Isoetes engelmannii; assembly: GCA_011763485.2. NCBI lineage: Eukaryota > Viridiplantae > Streptophyta > Lycopodiopsida > Isoetales > Isoetaceae > Isoetes > Isoetes engelmannii. The sequence continues at coordinate 14,443 of JAANSK020167443.1, forward strand.
AGCAAAAGCATGTTAGACATCTGCAAGCTGCAAGACAACATCAACAACCCAATGTCAGGTCCTAGCATTCGCAAGCGCGATTTTCCAGAACAAATTATGCAATTTAAGCCAAAAGGAGCTTCAACCTCAGGTATTCAAGCTCGACCAAAAGGAATTTCTCATAAAACATGCCCTGCCATACAAGACAAGAAAAGTATGAGAACACATATTTGTTCTTGTTCTGGTCAGAGCAATTATCAAGTTGAAGGCAAAGACTCCTTGGTAGCTTCTTTGGTCATAAGATCTGCTTAGAGGGCACACTGTATGGTTTGCCTGACTTATTGGTTATCTTCATCTTCAAAGCCTCCGACTCAAGAATTATAGAACCCCATCCACCCGTGGGTTTAGTTGTATCATGCAGGTGGCCACAGTTATTGTGCGTTCCATAATAATATGCGGTATAAATACGTATATTATGTATGCCACGTCACTGGTACATTATGTAGAAAATGATATACATGGATTATCTTAGGGGTGTCTTTGCATGCTAACAACTCGTTGAAGAGGTGGCTAAAGT
>JAANSK020167554.1:0-14997 GCA_011763485.2 Isoetes engelmannii
ATATGAGGTGCTATATGGTGCTGTCAGCATGTGGTCCGGACGCCTGCTTTTGCCCCCCACCAGCATACTTTTGCCCTCCAGATCAAATCCTAATGATAATTTCTGTCTTATCACTGTATTTGCTGTCATTTTGTTTCCTTGCAACCTATCTGTTCAGCTAGATATTTGAACCTGTTACAGCTTAAACCTTTTGTCAAAATGTCTGTAAGTTGATCTTTTGACCTGATATGTTCCAAATGGATTTCTTTCTTAGCAACCATATCTCGAATAAAATGTAACTTCATCTCAATATGTTTGGTCCTCTCGTGTAAAATAGGATTTTTGGTCATTGAAATACAACTTTGGCTATCATAGAATAGCTTTGTACTTCCTTCCTGTTTGATGCCTAATTCATTAAGCATTCTCCTTGACCAAACAATTTCTTTAGCCACTAAGATAGCTGCAACACACTCTGTCTCTGCAGTTGATAATGCAATTGCAGATTGTTTTTTACTTCTCCAGCTGATTGGAGCTCCTCCTAACATAAGAGTATATCTAGATGTGGATTTTCTCTCATCCATATCACCACACCAATCAGCATCACAAAATGCTTTGAGCTGCAAGTCTTGTGAGGTGTAAACTAGACCAACATCTATGGTTCCTTTTAGAAACCTTAAAACCTTTTTAGCTGCTAACCAATGGCTCTTTCCAGTATTATGATTGTATCTGCTTAAAACATTCACAATATAGGCTATATCAGGCCTAGTATTGTTTGCAACAAAAAGTAAACTTCCAGTCAGTTGCTTATATGGAAGTCCTGCCATTTGTTGTTGTTCCTCCTCGTTCTTTGGACACATTGATTTTGAAATCTTACAACCACTTAAGACTGGAGCCCTCATAGGATTACAATCTGTCATATTAAATTTACTTAGCACTGTTTTAATATAATGTCCTTGTGAAAGTGTCAATCTTCTCTTACTCCTATCTCTTGTTACTTCAACCCCTAAGAATTTATGTAATTCCCCCAAATCAGACATCGTGTACTTACTTTTAAGCAACTCCTTACAGTGTTTCAGGATTTCACAATTGTTTGCTGCCATGATACAGTCGTCCACATACAAAGCTATAATGCAGTAATCTTTTTTGTCCCTTAAAATATAAACATTTCCATCATTTTTTAATTTTTCAAACCCTTGTTCCTTCAAATATGCATCAATGCATTTATACCACTGTCTAGGTGACTGTTTTAAACCATAAACATCTTTGTTCAATTTCCATACCTTCTCTCTTCCTTTTTCATATCCTGATGCTTGCTTCATGTATATCTCCTCCTCCAAATCTGCATTCAAAAACGTTGTACTCACATCCATATGATGGAGTTCAAGGTCCAAAGCATTAGCCTTGGCAATAATCATTCTAATGCTATTTAGTTTTACCACTGGAGAATATGTTTCATCATAGTCAATACCATGTTTTTGGGAATACCCCTAAGCCACCAGCCTTGCTTTGTATTTAGGACTACCATCAGCCTTTAATTTGATCTTATAGATCCACTTATTTCCAATGACATTTTTATCTTTAGGCAGGTCCACTACCTCATACGTCCCTGTTCTGTCAAATGCTTCCATCTCCTCATCCATAGCAGCTTTCCACTTATTTGCATCAAGTGAATTAATGGCATCATAAAATGTTTCTGGTTCTCCAGATTCCAACACCATGCATACTTCATTATTGTCTTGTTTTTCATGCAGTCTCATGCTCCTACCTGTTTGGTCTCTACCATAGTTTTCTATATCAACATTCAAGTTATCTCTTAGTGTCTCTCTTTCTGTTCTTCTCCTTCTTGCAGATTCTACATTCTGCTGGTGTGTTTCAGATGCTTCTTCATTTAGATTGTTATATGTGTCCTCCTGCTCAGTTCTATATGCTGTCTCATCTGTCAGTGTTTCTTTTTCATCTTCACTATCTTCAAACTCATTCATTGATTTGTCTTCTTGCTCAGTTCGGATCTCCTTTTCCTTTGTTGGTTCAGAGTTTTTCTTAGAATTATACAGTTCTCCTTCAACAAATACAACATCTCTACTGGTAAATACTCTTCTCCGTTCAGGTTGATATAACCTATATCCCTTATATTCTTCATCATATCCCACTAGATATGTAATCATTGACCTATCATCCAGTTTTTGCCTTAACTCCTCTGGCACATGAGCATACACTAAGCAGCCATACACTTTAATTTTTTCTAAATCTTGTGACTTTCCAGACCATAGAAATTCAGGGTAATTTCCACCTATGCTAGCAGATGGCAGAAAGTTTTGAATAAGCACTGCAGCTCTAACTGCCTCCTCCCATAGATAATTTGGTAGACCAGAATGTTTAAGCATTGCTCTTACTGCATTTAATATTGTTTTGTTTTTCCTTTCAGCTATTCCATTATGCTGAGGACTATAGCTACAAGTGTAATTGTCTTCTTATACCTCTTTTTATGCAATAACTTCTAAACTTAGAGGATAGATACTCACCTCCTCGATTCGACCTCACACACTTGATTCTTCTCCCAGTAGAACATTCAACTTCTGCTGCACTTCAAATGCCAAGTCCTTTGATCTGAGACAATAGACTTTGGTTCTTCTGGTAAAATCATCAATAAAGGTTATGAAATATCTTTTACCTGATATTCTAGTTACATTTAATGGTCCACATAAGTCAGTGTGAACCAAATCTAAGATCCCATGAGCTCTCTTCTTTGACCTGTGGAATGGCAGTCTGCAGTGTTTTTCAAGCATGCATCCTTTGCATACAAAATTTTCCACTTTGCTGTTATCAGATTCTATCCACCCTTTCTTTATCATGTATTCAATATCTTTCATGTTTAGATGACTTAATCTCTCATGCCAAGTTGTCATATTTGAGATAGTGGCCACATGAACAGAACTAATACAATCAGAGTTTATACCAAACAAATTTCCAACACGTTTGCCCAAGAATTTTAATTCATTGCCTTCAAAAACTTTACAAAATTTCTGCTCAAAGATAACTTTGAATCCCAAGTCCACAAGTTGGCTAATTGAAATTAAATTTCTCACCAAACTAGGAACACATAATACATTTTGCAAATTCACTACTTTGCCACTTAAATCAAAAAGTTCTAGAACTCCTTCATCTTCTATTTTCTGCAGATCACCATTTCCTACTTGGACATGTCCATGTTTGCTCCCTTTACAGTCCTTCAAGAACTTCTTAGAGCAAGTTATACTTTTTTCTACTCCACTATCTAAAATCAGCAAATCATCATCATTAGATTCCTTAGAAATTGAATTTGCTTCATACAATCTTACCTCTTCTTCAATAGCTGCTGGTTCTTCTTCAAAAATGACTTCTTCAGCCACATTTGCTTCAAACTTAGTGTTTCTGCCTCGTCCCCTGCCCCTGCCTCTAAGTCCAGAGTTATTACCTCGTCCCCTTCCTCTAGTGTTGGAATTATCCTTTGGTGTGGAACAAGTTGTAGAAAGATGGCCTCTTCCTCCACGATTGTAGCAGTTTACATCCCTGGATATGTTAGGATAGTTTACCTTCAAGTGTCCATGCTTGTTACAAGCATAGCAGGGTCCAATCTTCCCCTGCCGAGTTTTATCTTCCTTTCCCTTTGTATACAGTACCAGTGTCATCCTCATTAATCACCTTTCCCTGCTCCAATTCTGTCTTCAACATCCTTTCTGCTTCCACTTTGGTCTTGGCAATAGTTCTAATAAACATGGATATATTTCCAAGAGCGGATGTTGCTCTAGATATGGCCAGAACCTGTTGCTGCTGTGTATAATGAACCCCTGCACCTTCTAAGTCTGCCAAAATGTTATCAAAGGTTTGCAATAAATCATTTACATCATCATTTTCATGAAACTTTAGCCTCCTTAGCTCATTTTCCAACACATCTATTTGTGAGGATGTCTTTTCCTCATAGTTTAGTAGCATGTAATTCCACATATCCTTATGATGCATACCTCTTATTTTCAGCACAATACTTGAGCTCACCTTGCTCATAATAATCCCTTGTGCTTCTCTGATTTTTCCAACATCTTCTGCAGCAACTTGTCTCGTAACAACTTCTGCAGCACCTCCTTCATTAACTGAACTGGAACTGCCTTCATCTGATGCACTTGCATTTCTGCTCACTGAGCTTCTCATGCGCACTCTTCCTTCATTGTCTTTAATTATTTCCCAAGGGTTCTCAACCTGCAATACATGCCTGACTTTTTCTTTCCACACCTGGAATCCAAAATCTCCCTTGAACACATCGATGGCATTTAATAGCCCTGCACCAAATTTGCTAGACATTTTGTCTGCAACCAAGCTCTGATACCAACGTGAGAAATAATGATTCCTTAATCACCACAAAGTTATATTTCTTTCAACATTCAACTTTACTTCCATTCAATCTCTAGCTTCTCGTAGTTTCCATATAGCATTTGATCTCAACAAGTTAGTTACACAATCCATAACTTGAAATATATATTGTTGACACAAATATTCAACTTATTTCTTCAATGGTCTTATTAATAAGATGAGCATTCAAACATTGCTACAGTAACCTTCCCTTTGCTACAGTGATTTTTCACTTAGCTACAATACTCATTCAACATAAACAAGATCAACACGATCATATTACCTGCTAGAGACTGTTGATTTGATTTAATACCAAAGAATATGTACAGATCTATACATCTTAAGTTTTATAGGCATAGATCCGACGGTCTTGCACCGTGAAATCCGACCTCAGCTACTCCTGTTTCAAAAACATTGGACCGAATGTTTTCCCTCCTCGAAAATTCAGTTTTATATGTGCTATAATGTGATTGGACCGTGCACATATTTTCAACCTTATAAATATAGACCTTAGGGTAAGGTCTTCAAGAATCTGTACATGTATTTACACAACTATGCACTTAGGTTTTAGAATCATAATGAACTGAGTATGCAATTCCCCTAAGGTCGCAGCGTTTTGACCTAACCTGTTCAATGTGCAACAACCTGTATAAACTTGTACTTCAAGAATTGCCTAATGAACTTTGGTCCTGTGTATCTTTAGGTTACGATCTGACATATCTCACATATATTGGGCTCGATTACAGGGTCATAGAGTTGTGCAGCTTAAACTTGAGGTGTTATTCCAGGTTTTCTCGATGGGTACCTGGGATGGCATAATCCAAAGTTTGCCAGTGGCATATGGTTCTCAAAAAGAAGGTTAAACAATATGCTGACAATAATTTTTGTTTTTAATTGCTGAGTCTGAGAATCTTCATAATGCTAAGCTATTATTAGACACATTTAGCATCTCGACTTCTTGTGGGCTGGCGAAGGTGCACTTCTTTGTGGATGTAGACAGTCCCGCCCCTCCCTATATTTTGAATCCCATAGAAGGTACTCTTGCATTGCAAGACAATGAAGTTACTCGGTATTCTTCTTGACTCATGCCGCTGCTTCAGATCCTTAGAGTGTTGCAGAAGCACTTATTATCGTGGAATACAACCAAAATTGTCCATGCTCGAAAGAACAACTGTTGTTAAATGCGTTCTTAGTACTACTCATGTTTGTATGGCATCTTCTCTATTAGGCCTTATAATCATCATTCATTTATATTAAGATTATGTCATAATATTGAAAATTTTAAATGAGCTCTATTTTTGCCCCGTCCGTTGTTTCCCTCAATTTTTGCCTCGTCCCTTATTTCCTCCGCTTTTTATCTCGCCCAAATTTTCTTTTGTCCTTCCTTCTAGTTTTCTTTTCCGCTTTATTACCTAATTTTGTTTTTTCCAATGCATCCGAGATTTCTTTCCCCTTTTAGGTTTCTACTCTTTCTTTACGGAAGACCTATTTTTTATTTTATTTTTGGAAATTCTCTAAGTGTAGAAACTTATTTACTGCTTTGCTCTGATAGCTGATAATAAACATCAAGCACAAAATATCTCTCCACATCGAAACCAAAGTTTACAAGATAACCCAAAGAGCAAATGTCCCCCGAAATGAATCTTACTTTGAGAGCACACAGATAACCTGGATGATTGACTTATATGGAAGTTGCATAACTCATGGACTATATGACATCATCCAAATAGAATGTAAATCAGACATATTAGTACCTGATGAAGCACACGTTCAAACATGGTAGTATTTGAGCAACCAAATCCGACTGGAATGGTATCAATTTGGCATTAGTACCAAAATATCACTCAATCTTTAGTAATTGAGTGTCATTCTCAAGCATAATAGTACTCAAGAATGCAACTAAGGTGCTTCAAAAATAGTGCTTAAGCTTCAGTGCTCGAGCAACCAATCTACATTAAATGTTGTCATACAACCTGCTGCCACTACTGCTTCAGCATAAGAACAATAATCCAAGACTCACCTGTACAAATCCCCTGACAAGAAACTTTCTGATCATCACTTACAAAAGTTGGATCTTTCTGCTTGTAAGAAAGAGTGGAAAGAAATAGGCCATGAAAAGATTAATTTGCAAGAATCAGCTTCCTATGAAACAAAAATCAAATCTTTTTCCTGAATCTTGCAACTTCTTTCTTGTTTCGCCGGCCTCCAACTAAAATGCTAGATCTACCCTTTCAGTGTGTCTAAATTGGAGGCAGTAGTAGACATAATACAGAAGCATCAAGGAAAGAAACCACGTTAGTGGATACCTGCTGCAAAAAGGTTCGCTGTCGAGAAAAAAATAAAAAAGAGGTCTTTGCATCTATTCTTCTGCCCCAGGAATAATCTATCAAACTACCTTGCTAGCAACAAAACTCCTGAATCCCTTCACGATTTCTGCAGGGATGGCCTGTAGAAGGGAGGGCGGCCGCTACCCCCTAGCCGGCCAAGAACCGCACCCGGAGTGCCAACGATATTTTTTTCCACCATGTATATTGGAAGTATTTCGCCCTTCTTTCCCGGGACTTTGGTCCCTTTGTTTTCTATTCTGTGTTGTTTCAGGACTTCGGTCCCCGTTCAGTTTCAGGACTTCGGTCCCCTTATGTAATGTTCCGTCGCATGTCCAATTGGATGCTGCCTTGTGGCACGACGTTAAAATGCTTATCTTATCTTATCTTATCTTATCTTATCTTATCTTATCTTATCTTATCTTATCTTATCTTATCTTATCTTTCCCTTTTCTTTTCTCTGCCCTTTCTCGGTTAGGAGAGCTTGCTCTATGCTTTCTTCACTTCCAGGATGTGCCCATTCATTCCAGCTATGGTGAGTTGGTGAGCTACTTTGCAAAAGTTGTGTTTTCTACAGGCTTTTCCTACCTACGGCATGCATTTACCAATTTGTGGGTTTTTTGCAGAGTTTGCATAACTACGGGATGCATTTCTGCCTTCTATCTCTATTTTTCTTAACTACGGCATGCATTTCAGCCTTCTATCTGCCACAAGTAGGTTCATGACTCCGGATTTGGCAAAAAAAATGGAGCACAAGCATTTCAATATTTCATGACAAAACACACATGCTATAAGTATTTTGATTCTGGCTTTCCATCTTAGGCTACTGCAGGCTGTAACTCTACTTTTTTTTTTTTGCACAACAGCTCTGCAATATAAGCATCATAAGCACATCCTAAAATTTGCATTTGGTGGGTGCTATGGCTAACAGTTAAACCAAATGGGATGTTGAGGAGGCTAGTTCTTATGATGCAGATGTAGATGGGTTTTTGTGAAGAGAGAAATCCACAGCACTATGCAATGAAATCTCCAATTCTTACCAAAAGAATGCCATTGCAATCCGCATTCCAAACGCCTCTCAGATGCATTATCTTCATTTATTGATAATGTAAGATACTGTTGACGACACGAGGACACGCAAAAAGGCCAGATTTTGATGAGCTGTTGCTTAAGAACCATTAGAGGGTTCAAGCAGATCCATAATTTGAGGATGAAAATGAGGAGCGTAAGATATTATTGCAACCTATTGTTGTGGAAGCTATAAACTATAAAACTTGCAGAACACAAAAAGATTGGGCTTGCAAAACACAGAAAGCTTGGCTTGCAGAGGTGAGTTGGCTTGTAAAAACGTGCCAAGCTCGATTTCGTTCTGCCTTCACTTTACCAATTGTCTTTTTTAATATATTTTAGAGGATATTACATGTTTAGTTGGATAGATAATCCAGCTTTATTTGGCTAAAATAATTTAACTTGAGATTTAAAATTGTTAAAAAGATGTTCATTTGGAATAATTTTATGCTTCATATACTTTAGTATTTGCTTTATTTCAATAAGAAACTGATTATTTTCCTTGTGATGCTAATAAAGAATTCGTTATTTCAAGTATATTTGTTGTTGTAATGCCATATGTATATTGATGTTAATTTCAAGCAAACAAGAGCTTCTCTTGCCTTATTTGAAGTAGATATGATAAATTAACCAAATATGCAACAAAAACTACAGTTTTGTAAATGTCAAAAATGAAATTGAAAAACAGTAGATGCCCTAAAAATAATGCTTATCTGGCGCGATTTTGAAATAGACATAATCTCAAAATAAATGAATGGTGGTTTTAACGAGATTTTGGAATAGACATAATCCCAAAATAAATGAATGATGGTTTTAAAGTGAGATGGAGGAGATTGTTTGTATTGCCAGGAACTATATTTGGATTAGAAATGAGGAAGGAGATGCGGTCAAGGTTACTTGGACGAGGTGCACTTAACCTTAAGGCAGCTGATGGCCTTAGAATGTTGGACGTTCACGTCCCTGTATGGTGATGATCTTAAAGTTTATTTGGAGCCTTCTTGTTAGTAAGGATGATTCTCTTGGTTTGAGCAGTTGACGCAGTCAATTCAACATTATCTTCTATTTTATAAGACTACCATTAAGTCTTCCTTCCTTAGACCTTGCTTTATCATCTGCATCCTGCTTGTTGTTTGGGCCACTATCAGATCTCTTTTTCACATCAATTCCAAGGTGTGTTTTCAGTGGTCTACTCTATGTTGTGGATTCCTCTGCAACATGCCTCTGAATGTTGTCGTACATCCAAAGGCACAATGATTGGATAGTATATAAGCACTATTGCAGCTTGGTATGAGTTTGGATATCTTCTGTCTTGTGAAGCATTCAAAAACAAATTCTTGTTGTATGATGGGATATAGCAATTTGGACTCGTATTGCTGCATGGTTGCTACACGATTCTAGTCTGCAAATTGAAGCAGTTGTATGGGGATGCCAACAAGGTATCAAGCCAGATCACTTTGTCTCTTCTGTTTGTATAATGCTTTTGCATTATGAAGCATTTGCTCCATCTAATAGATGACATGTTCAGGCCCGTCAGCCACAATAGAAATGTGATGCATTAGTTGTATCAACATTGATCCTAGGACGACTTCTTTTTTTGTGCCAATCGATTTCTGGAAAGTGATGCATTAGTTGTACCAACATTGATCCTAGCACGACTTCTTTTTTTGTGCCAATCGGTTGAATACTTCTTCACTTTTGTCACAAGCTCCATAGAACCAATTTTGTCTGTTTGATATTGATTATTGTTGGTTCTCCTTAGGGTGTGGGAGAGGTAATGATATTGCCTCTATCATCTCTCATAACCCTACTTTAACCTATGGGTATGTTGGAGATGAAACATTCACTCTGCACAAAAGATGGAATGGTAAAGTAGTGGCTTTGATTTTGATTTTGTGCTCCCATCTTTCATGCGTGGGCATTTTTTTGTTGTAATCAGTTCAAATTTTATATTGTAGGTAGAGCCAAATGCAGTACTCTTACTCTATTTGACCATTATATTTGAAGAGACACAAGTGGATGGCTAGCACGTGGCATTTTGTGTTGTTCGTATGTTTAGCACAAGTCTCGGATAGGGACATGCTTTGGTGCATTCTCATTCATTTTCCGACCCAATGTTCTGGTAATTAATTTACAGCAAGCCTTGCAGAGTAATTTTTGTAATTCTTATTGACATCTGATACGAATATGCACTAAAGCAGCAGGTGGGGAGTTTAACTAATATCAATGGTTGTTATGCATTTTAATTTATGCCAATGATTTATATGTAATTGGAGGTATGTTCCATAATTCTAGTTTATGCCACATGTTTTATGGTGTTATTTTTTGTACTTGCATTGCCTCATTGTTGGTATCTCTTTTTAAATTCGGTTTTTTCCGACATTCTGTAAACTTCTTAGATTTTTATTTCAAGTTAGTTTTCTAAGATTTTGGGACTTCTTAGATGCCGGAAATTTTACGATTTTCCAAAAATCGGGACAGGTTTTTTGACGTTTCTGTTGCACCATGATTTTGAAATCAGCATTTTTTGGGCCGATGGGTTACCCCCAATTTTCGTAGATCTCTTATTTGGGATCGTTTATCCTTGGCAGGCCCGCCCCGGGCATTCAGACAGCATGCTATTTCGGCAGTTATGGATATTAATTTTCAAGGTACGGGCATCGATATGCATTGCATAGAAAATCATTAGTGGTAGATGCAAGCTTTGACCCTCTCTACGCAAGTTTTTGATGCAAGTAAACTATTTTGTTTTTGGACAAATCCGATGTTGGAGGTGTCGGGTTGCATCTGAGAGGACGAAGTTGAGAGCACAGCAACCTGCATGGCGGAAACTACTGTTTGCACAGGGACCTATAGTTGTTAAATTGATGGATGCATTTAGATGTGTAATGATTATCAAAATTTCTTGATCTGCCATGGCTTGACATGTTGTAAAATCCATTTTGTTGTGTACAGGATTCTGTGCAGGATGAGCCGGATGGTTTGGAGTAGATAATAGATATAAGCATTCAGAAGATGCATCTAGGCTCTCCTTGGCAACTGAAGATGATTTATAAATCTTCTCACATTCAATTTTGGTAATAGGTCTGCATTTTATGGTTGTTCCTTTATGTTTGCCTATATTGTGTTCTAGCATTCAGAGTAGTGGAATTTCTGATTAGTAAAGATGGATTCAGTAATGACTCTACTTAACTATGTGGATTGCCAGCTGCCAGGAAGATATGATTCCAAGTTAAGGATTTTCTTCTTGCCATTTCCTTTTATGTGCAATTAACCATGCTTGAGAAAATGCAGACTTACGTGTTTAAGCTATTTCTCTTTCTTGCTCTAGGTTTTACTTAAAGCAGCTGAAATCCAAGTATGACATGAGCATTCTAACTTTGGTTCTCTGGGGCAATATTTGATTTTGGAAGTAGAAGTGCTCGAGTTGGTTTTGTAGTTGAAACCATTGAACGTGTGGTATTTGCTTTTTTTTTTTTTCTTCAATTTTCCAGGGCTTCAACTGTGTGATGTTGTGAAGGCAAAACAAGCTAAAATTGCAATGGCCTATAGATGTTTAACTTCATGGATGCATTTAGATGTGCAATGAATATCACAATATCTGAACCTGCATTGCAATGATCTGAAACCCCTTTTTGTGTGCAGGATTCTGTGCAGGATTAGCTAGTTAAATATATGGATGGTTTGGAGCAGATCGTAGATGTAAGCATTCCATAGATGCATCTAGAGGTCTCAAGGTCTTGGCAAGTGCTCCCTAGCAACTGAATTAGATGGTTTGCAATGAAGCATTCCCTTTGCTATTTATCACATCATTCTCTTTGTTCTCCGTCAGTATAACAATGTAGGTCTTATCATTGTTAGCTGACATGAATGTTCCTATAGATCAAGCCCCCACTACACCTAAATCCACCAAGCTCAAAGGGGCTGTACATATGTGTGGTAACTGCCTGGACCTTTTGGAACCTGCATGGATGTGTGACACTTGGCACAATCTCATGCAGTGGTGTACATGTATATAGAGGAGTCCTCTTCTGGTTGAACCATTCCGGTTCAACGCCAGTCTTGAGCCTTCTTGCTCCTGTCCTGTTCTCCTGTTCGCCTTCGGGCCATTGTTCTTGATTCTTTTGTATATACATATCAGATTCTTTAGTATTTCTCTTGTATTTCTTGGTATTCTCTGCGTATTTGCCTTGTTCTTCGCGTAGGTTCATGACATAAGATAAGATAAGATAACATTTTTATCGTCCACGAAGGCCAATTGGCCTATGGGACCTGTACAAGAGGAGCAGCACGCACATTACGGCCCGGATTAAAGAACCCCATGGGAGACTTCTTGCTTTACTTCTGGCAACTATCAACACTTCCATTTGTTGGAAATGCCCATATTAACATCTATTGCATGTGTTGTCATCTTCGTAGCGAATCAATTGAGTATGTCTTTGTTAACCATTATTCCATGATTTCACATTTTACAGAATGTGGAAGATTATATTATGCTTGATGGTGCATACTCCATGATACAATGCTCCTAAGTTTCCTACTCAATAACATGGTAAGTGTTGTGACTCGGTTACGTTAAGGTAGTTGTTGCTGCATTCCTTTGTACTTATCCACTACGTTTCATGTCTACTCAAATTTCTGATCTTCAAGCTTTTTTTCTCGATTCTGCAGCAGCCTCTTCGTAGATGTTGCCCATTTTATAGTTTGAGTTAAACATTGAACATAAGTGCTTTCTTTCAGATCTTCCATTGCCCCTTGAACTAGAGCACGTGCTATTTCAAAAATCTATCTATACATTATGCGATATTGTGCTTATAGATTATTTGGAGATTCTCAAGCTTTGTCTGACATGGTTAAGTTCATAAGTGGATACTAACAATATTGCATTTTTTTTAAGTAGTGTCTTATGGCTAATCAGTTCCAGGTCTATTTGTCACCGCCATAGGTTGAAGTCTTCATAGACAATTTGAGTCCACATAAAGAATCCTTCTCTGCTCAATGATCTTTCAACTTCTAGGTCTGTTTGTCACTACAGTAGGATATGTCTCCATAAGCTTTTGTCTTTTGCTGTGACATTTTCCATATATAGATAATACACATAAATAATGTTTATACTTTAGCTATAATTACTGAACAGAGCTTGCATGTTGCAGCTATTCTTCCATGGACAACCAACTTGGGCTCTACCAATAATTACTTCAAAACTTGCATCATTTCTTTATTCTCTGCCACATTACGTGACGTTGTGCTTCCAGATTATTTACAATACTGTGAAAATTCTGAAACTTCCTGGAATAACTGAACATGTAAGTCACAAATTATCTCATGTACAAATTAATTCTCATATTGTTGTTGTTTACGTGTTGTGTTTCTGATGTTAGTTCAGCTGAATTACTTAGCCATTTGCCTTCTGAATTTTGCCCACAGGATGACCACATGGATAAAAGGCAGTAATGCATTATAGGTTTGCAAATAGAATCCTTTGCGCATGGCTTAGTATAAATAATTGTGCAGCTGACAAACGCCAATAACTGCTACCTTATAGTGGATAAATCTGAATATAAACGTACTCCTGCTGTATGCAAAGTTTTGTAATGACCTCTTACCAATAATTGAGATCTTACAGTGGGCTGATACGCAATGTACTAAGATATTCGAGGTACATAGTATTTCATCCAAAATTGCAACATATATTATGCTTATAATAATACTTCCTCACTTTGCTTGGCAGGGTCATGAATGTGTGAATAGATCCAGGATTTAGGAAAACATCCAAAGCTTTTAATATATGGAACCAGAGGCCATCTTTGCATTTGATATGCAGTCTTAGGAATCAACACTGCTACTGGCCTGCTCAAGAAATTTAAGTCCTCCAATAAGAACATACTGGTTGACCACAAGAATATCAGTTAGATGTGGTTTACACTGTTTTTCAGCTTTTGTGTTGATAAGGTTCATGTATTAGGACCAACGAACCACACTAGCGATGTTCATATATGTACATTATGTCCATCACACTCTTAACTTGAATTGTTAAGACCTATCATTCAAAATGTGACGAATTTATTAAAATAGCATTATCTCACAAGGTTTTATATGGGCAACAAATTAAGTTACATGCAAATTTAAATTAGAGTAGCGCTCTATAACAAAAAACAAACGATCTAGCACTTCAAGATCATTAGGCCCGTAGGCGTATATACCCATTTTAATCTTATTCCAAACATATAATCTTGGGCAAACAACCCTCCCCCAGAGCTGCCAAACCTAATTATGACATGTTGTTAAGCGGTTAGGCAGGTAATAAGGAATATGATTATCTTTATTTCCCGCACTATCACCTTCAGATTCAGGGACTCCATCAAGCGGGATTGCCCAAAAAAAAAACATTCAAAGTGAGCACTAAATTTTGGAAGGCGATTTCAAATTTGTGTTGATGTGATTCGTTGCCAGAATCCGAGGGTAAAAGTTTGTTATCCCTTCGATTTTGGCAAAGAATCCCTCAGCTTGGTCGCTGAAAATATCACAAAAAATGGTTCTTCGCGTAGGACGTATAATTATACGTCTATTATGCAATGGTTTTGATATGATTGTGTTGTTGTATTTGTGTAAAGTATAATAACAGTATTTATAGAGCGCACAATACATCTAAGTTGCTTTTGATATTTTCCTTAATGGTTTTACCCATGTATGTAGATTTTTTTCTCGTATTATACCCTCTTCAGAAATACATGGTCGACATGCAAGCATCGAGAGGTTTTTTTTTAGGGCTTATTGGGGATTTTTTGCACAATGGGTTTGATGCCTTCTGCCTGAGAGGATTGATGCCCAGAAGAGATTTTCCACCAGATTCTCTACACATTTATAGTCTCCAAGCCGTTGTATCTCCTTCCCCATCTCGATCGTCTTCTCCTTCAGACATGGACGACGAACTCTGTGACATGATGCAGGCAATTAGGGTCCGGTACTTAGGTGTGCTAGCTGCATCTCCCTCATCTATCTCCTTTTCAAATTGCTTCACCGTCCTGCCTCTAGCTACATCAGCTATAAACCATAAGAATATGGATTACGTCCTCAACAAACATGGGGAATATCTGTCTTTGGAAGGATGGATGTCTTTGCTTGAAGAGCTTGGGCAGCTAAAGAAACGGACTGCAGAGTGGGTGCTCCTAAAGCAAGTTCCTGAGAATGTCATATGTTGACATTCTTTATAGTACGGTAAGATATCTGTTCCCATCTGAGATTT